>BDRX01000032.1:277629-450727 GCA_003203535.1 Raphidocelis subcapitata
GGGTGGGGGGGGGGGGGGGGGGTCGGAGAGCCCCGCTGCAAGCCGCCTGTTGAGGGCCGGAAACGCGCCGGCCCGCGACAGCCGCGCCGCCGCAGGTGACCGGTCAACCCCCATCCCTGGCCAGGCACCTGCCGCTCCCGCGCGGGCGGCGGCGCTCCCTCAACACCCCCAAAAAGCGACGCCCCCGCGGCCGCGCGCGCGCGCGCGCACCCTTCTCGGGCGCGTAGCGGCCCGGGTAGAACTTGACCGCGAAGTCGCAGGGCAGCCCCGTGCGCTTCTGCGCCCACTCCCGCACAAACGCCTCCTGGTCGTCGGGGCTGTCGAAAGTCACCGCGCCGGGGAAGACGCGCTCCTGGTCGGCCTTGTTCAGCCACGGCAGCATCAGCGTCACGTGCCGCCGCGCGCCCGCGGCGCCGCCGCCGCCGTCCACGCCGCCGCCGCCCTCGCCGCCGTCGTTCGCGAGGTACGCCGCGCGCAGCAGCGGGTTGACCGCCGTGCCCGTCATCCACGGCAGCGACGCGGTCGTGACGATGGCGACGTTGCGGCCCGGCTCGCGCAGCGAGGAGTAGGCGCCGCCCTGGCGCGCGCGGCGGCGGCGGCGGCGGTCCTCCTCCAGCCGGTCAAAGTACTGCGCCAGCTGGCGGTACACTGCGGGGGGGCCGCCGGCGCCGGCGGCGGCGGCGGCGCCGCCGCCGGCGGCAGCCGCGTCGCCGGCGTCGCCGCTGTCGGCGCCGAGCGCGAGCGGCGGGCCGCCGAGGCCGTCGGCGGCGGCCAGCCGGAGGTAGCGGGGGATGAGGTCCCACGGCGCCGCCGCCTCGGCGGCCGCGCCGGCGGCGGCCGCGGCGCGGTCCGCGGCGAGCCACGGCACGAGCTGCAGCTGGCCGCCGCTCGCCGAGGCGCGCCCGCCGTCGCCGCCGCCGCTGCTGCCGTTGGCCGCCGCCTGCAGGTCGGCGGTGCTGCCGCTGATGGGGGACCCCAGGCCCTGGCTGAACAGCGCGCCGAGGGTCTGCAGGTTCTGCGAGCAGTTGATGGCCGTCTCCTGCACCGCCGCCTGCGCGTTTTGGATCGCGGCGCGGCTCTGCTGCAGCAGCCGCGCCGCCACGGCCTCGAGCTGCCGCGCGCCAAGCTCGTCGGGGCTGCCGGCCGCGCCGCTCCACGCGGCCGCGGACGCCGGCCGCGCGAGCGGCGAGCGCGGCGCGTGGCGGCCGGCGCCGGGCGGCTCGTCGCTGCCGTCGCTCTCGGGCTCGCTGCTGCCCTCGTGCAGCGCCGGCGCCGTCGTGGCGCGCGGGAAGCGCTGCGCGTACTGCTGCTGCTGCTGCTGCTGCTGCGATGCGCCCTGCGGCGACGCGGGCCCGGTGCCGTCCGCAGAGACGCGGCGGGGCTCGCCGCGCGCCGCAGCTGCTTCATGCGGCGTCGCATGGGGTGTGGCGCCGTGCATCCCGGCGGCGGCAGCGCCGCCAAACGCGTCCCAGTCCTGCCGCAGGTGCACGCGGTGCTGCTGCTGGTGGTGGTGCTGCGGCCCGCGGCCCGCGACGGCGCCGCCGCCGCTGGCGCCGGCGCCGGCGTGGTGGTGCTCGCCGGCGGCGGTGAGCGTGCCCTCGCTGGCGGAGCGCTTCATCGCACCGCCAAACGCGGGGGCCTGGCTCTTCACGCGGCGCAGCAGCTGCCAGTCCTCGGCCGTGCCAGAGGCCTCTATGAAGCGCTGCAGGGGCTTGAACCCGCCGATCCTTTCCTCGGCCTCGCGCCTCAGCGCGGTCTCCCACTCCTCGTAGTGCGCTGCCAGCCTCTGCACCGAGGCATGCTTCTTTGCCTGCTCCAACCGGTTCGCCAGCACGAGCTGGAGCTGCTCGTGGGGGCCCTGGCCAGGGGGCGTCCGCCCCGGGCCCCACTGCTCTGCGGAGCCCAGGCTCGGCCGCAGCCCCCACACCACGGGCTCGTTGGAGGTTGCCATGCGCTGCGAATTAGTCCAACATGCGCGGGGCTGGGGTCGTGCGCCTTTGCCGGGCGCAAAGAGGGCGCTGCCCCGGGGCAAGGACGGAGAAAACGGCTGCAACGACGGGCAGAATCGGTAATTGCAAAGTGGCGCTCCCGGTGCACGGGGGGCAACCCTCATACGGGCCCCCGCGCCGCTCCGACCCGCCCCCCTCCCACCGCCAGCGGGCGCCAGCACTGAGTACCGTAGGCGGCGCCCGCGCCGGCCGCCCCGTGCGCCGGCCACGCCCCCGCCGCCCACGCGTGCGCGCAACCCGCCAAACGCGGACAATTGGGTGCTGCAGGCGGCGGGGCAGGGCCGGCGCAGGCCCGTACCGGCGCTGCCCCCTCACCCTCCAGAAACCGACACGCCAGCTCGGGGGCCGGCGGGCCCAGCCAGCCTCTCCCGTGCACCCCACTCCCCCACCCCACATGCCCCCATCCCCCGCCGCCACGGCAAAATCCAAGCGCGTAGGCCTGCCCCTCTCAAACCCGCTGCTTCGAGTCCTTTTGCCGCAGCCGCGCCGCTGCTCACTTTGGCGTGCGCCGGCGTTAAGGCTTTCTCTCCCACCCTGCCCGCCGCTCAAGCACCTGCTGGCGGCCGGCGCCGATGCCGTGCTGTGCGGCGCGCTGCCCTCTGGCGGCGCGCCCGTGCCCGTGGTTGCGACCCCCTGCGATGCCCAACCCCCACCCCCCTGGCCGATGCTGGCTCGCCGCTGCAGCCTGCGGTACGAGGTGGCGCACGGCGCTGCCCAGCTCAGCGGCGGCGTGCTGTCGACCAGCCAGCTAGCCAGGCCTGCTGCTGCTATGCCCCAATCGGCGCTGTCGTGTCGCTAGCGGCTCTCGCAGCTCGATTGCCCCGGTGCCGCCGTTTCGTGCCTTGGATGCGTTTTGTCAAGGCCGCTGCTGCAAGCCTCTCAGGGGCCGTGCGCCAGCGGTGCAACAGCGCACGCGCAAGCAAGGAGGCCCATTGAAAGGGCCGGCTCACGCCGAGGGTCGGGGGCGCTGCTGAGCCCGGGCGCACCCGCCGGGACCGCTGCGCCGCGCCGTCCAGGCAGCCGCCGCGCTGCCCGCGCGTATGCCGCGGCGGCGGGGCCCGCAACGTTCAAGCGCGGGTGCCAAGCCAATCCGTTCACCGCGCATTGTTCAAATCGAGCGCGTTGCACGCCGCGTCCCTCTCCCAGAGCGCCAAGCGGAGCGCTCTCGATCCCGCATAGCGCGAACGCCCATCCGCAGGAGCTGCGAGCTCGCCCAGCCCGCAATGCAGCGGGTCTCAAACCCCCCCGTGGCCTGCGGGCGGCGCGGGGGGCCGCTGCGGGTGCCTGAGCGTGGCACCCGTCGCCTCGCCCGCGTCGCGACGCGGCCTCTGTGCACGGCGCGCTGGCAGAGTGCAAGGTGAGCGGATTAAAGCGACGCCCAGCATGCGTGGGCGCCAGATCGCCCGGAAACCTCTGCGGTCGGGGGCAGGGTGGGCCCCCAGGCCGCGTCAGGGACGTCCCTGTGCCCCCGAGGGGCGCTCAGACCCACATTTGGGTTGCCACGAACCCCCCACAGGCCTGCCCTGGGCGTGCGTAGCGCGGCGGCGGCCGCCGCGCCGCTGGGCGCGCGCTCCGCCGCGGCGCTCCGCGGCACGCCGCTGCCCGCGGCGCCCGCCGCACCGCGCCGCGCCGCCCCCGGCCGCGGCCCCTACATCACCGCCGCGTTCACGCGCCGCAGCGGGCGCCTGGTCATCGCGGCTGCGCTGGTGAGTGCGGTGGTGACCAAGGCATTGCAGAGCGCGGGCGCGCGCCGGCGGCGGTCTCTGCATGCGCGCCCTTGCAGCGTGGCTTGCGCCGCGCGGTGGGCGCCGTGCGCGCGCACGCCATGCATGCGCAACGGGGCGCGAGCCGCCCGCGTGCGCGACGCATGCACGCGCGCGCCCACACACGCAGCTGACACACGCGCGCACGTCACACACAAAAACGCCGCGCCCAGGCCGGCGTCGCCGACGCCACCGACGTCACGGGCCTGCTGTCCCAGGCCATCGAGCCCCACAGCGAGCTCGTGACCGGCCGCCTGCCGAACGGCCTGCAGTACGTGCTGCTGCCAAACGCGACGCCGCCGGCGCGCTTCGAGGCGCACCTCGAGATGCACGTTGGCAGCGTGGATGAGAAAGTGGACGAGCAGGCGCGTTTGGGCTGGGCGAGGGGGGGTTGAGGGCGGCCTCGAGCCTCTGGCGGATGGGGAGCCGCCAGAGGCCGGGTTGCAGCCCTCGGGCAGCTGCGCCGGGCGGAGCGCCCGGGCGGCGTGGCGCCGGGGGTTGGAGGCGGGGCGTGCGCGCTGCTGTCGGGAGGCGGCGGGGGCGGCGGTGGCAGGCACGGAGGCAGTCCGCTGGAGCCCGCAAAGCACGCGGCTGCGCCCGAGCCCGGGCGCACGGCGAGTGCCCACGCACCCCCAATGCCGCAACCGCAACCCCGGCAACGCGCGGCGCGCGCCCACCTGCAAACCAAAACACACACCTCCAACCCTAACCCCACCAACAACACAGGGCGTGGCGCACCTGGTGGAGCACGTGACCTTCCTGGGCTCCAAGAAGCGCGAGAGCCTGCTGGGCACGGGGGCGCGCGCCAACGCGTACACCGATTTCCACCACACCGTGTTCCACGTGCACGCGCCGCTGGTCAACGGCATCACGGGCGCGCCCATGCTGCCGCAGGTGGGGGGCGCGCGCGGCGGTGCTGCGCGCGCGGCGTGTGCGCGCGCGCGTGCCGTGTCGCTGTGTGTTGTTTTCGGGTGTGCGTGCCTCCCTAGGGGGTTGGTTGGTCCGCGCGCATGCGAGCTGGCCGTGCGCGCGCGCATGCGTGGGTGCCGCTCTGCAACCAGGGGCCGCCAACCCACCGAGACGAATGGCGCTTGCGTGGGCCGCCCGTAAACGCCCCCCCCCCCCCCCCCCTCTTTTCTCCCCCCCCCCCCCCCCTTTGGAAATTCAAACCCCCCAGGTGCTCGAGGCGCTGGCGGAGATCGCTTTTGCGCCGCAGTTCCTGCCGACGCGCGTCGAGAAGGAGCGCAAGGCGGTGCTGGCAGAGGCGCAGGTGGGCGCGTTTGCGCGCGTGGGCCGCGCCAGGGTGTGGGGGCCGCCGCGGCCGCTGCCGCCGACTGCAGCCGGCCGGTTTTGTTCGGCGCGGGCCACGGTTTGTGCAGGGGGTCACCACGGGAAAAGGCTTGTTTTGTTTGGCATGGGCCACGGTTTTTAGTAGGAGTGTCCGCCAGGTCGAAAGGCAACCGGCCTCCGGTGCCCTCCAGCTCCTCTCAAACGCACAAGGCGCAACACAAACACAAACACAAATTGCTTAAGCAAGCGCAAACGCATACGCACGACCTCCCCGCCCCCAAAAGATGATGAACACCATTGAGTACCGCGTGGACTGCCAGCTGCTGCAGTACCTGCACGGGGAGAACAACCTGGGGTACAGGTGGGGCGGCGCTCGGGGTTTTCGGGGTTGCTGTTTAGGGCGCTGCAGAGGGTTAAGAGGTTGGTTGGTCTCGTCCTGCCGAGGGGGAAGAGGGTGAGCGGTTTGCGTGCGCGTGCACGGGCAGGCTGGCAGGGGTGCGGGGCGCGCGGGCCGCCGGCCGGGCACCGCCCCGCCCCTCACTCCGAGAGAGCCGCCGCGCGCAGCGCCGCCGCCGACGGAGCCGCGCCCGCCGCCGCCCCGTGCCCCCGCCGCCGCAGGTTCCCCATCGGCAAGACCGACCAGGTCAAGGAGTGGCCCCAGGAGCTGGTGCACGCGTTCTGGCGGCGCTGGTATTTCCCAGCAAACGCGACTCTCTACGTTGTGGGGGACCTAGACAGGTGCGGGCTCGAATTCCGGCGTGCGCGGCGCGCTTTCGGGCGCGCCTTGGGCTCGCCGCGCCGCGCCGGCCTTCCCTGCCATGGCGTGTGGCAGTGCATTGCAATGCCTGCACTTTCGAGGCCGCGCGCCCCCCGAAGCACGCCTAACCACGGCCACCCGCGCCCGCCGCCGCGCAACCGTACCGCCGAGCAGGCCGCTGGCCGAGGTGGTGGGCCTGATCGAGAAGGAGTTTGGCTCCATCACGCCGGGCACGGCAGAGCCGGGGGAGCCGTCCGTCCCGCTGCCGCCGCACCTCGCGCCCTCCCACGCCAACGGCAACGGCGCCGGCGCCGCGAGCGGCGCGGTCGCGGCCGCGGCGGCGGCGGTGCTGCCGCTGCAGGCGCACGGCGCGCCGCCGCTGCCGCCGGCGGTCGTGTCGTCGGAAGCCGCGCCGGCCGCGGCGGCCGCCGCGGCCGCGGCCGCCGAGGCGGCGGCCGCCTCGGACGCAGACGCCGCGGACCCCTCCCTCCTGAAGGTCCGCCACCCCGTGCGCCCGCCCGTGGCCCACAAGCACGGCTACGGCCCCCTCGCGCCCGGCGAGGGCCCCGCGCCCGTGTCCGTGTTCCGCCACCCGCTGCTGCAGAACTTCATGCTGTCGGTGTTCTGCAAGCTGCCGGTCAGCAGCATGACCACGATGGAGGACCTGCGCAAGGTCTTCATGGTGCGGCGCCGCTGCTGGGGGGGGGCTGCTGGGGGGGGGGGGCTGGGGGGGGGGGGGGGGGGGGGGGGGGATCCGCCGATATTGATGCGGGGCCCTGAGCTTCGGCGGGGCCGGCCTGGCGGGGCTGGTCTGGCGGTGGGCAACGGCCCGCGGCACGCTCCAACGCAGGCCCGCTGGCCCCAAAACCTCTGGGAACCCTCCAAAACGACTTTGCACACCGAAAAAAGACCCGGAAACTGAACCGCCAACCCCCGAAACACACAAAACAACCGCCCCCCGGCAGGTCCGCATCCTGCTGTCCGCCTTCACCTTCCGCATCAACGCTCGCTACGTCGACGCCAACCCCCGCTTCAGCGAGATAGGGCTGGACATTTCCGACAGCGGGCGCGAGGGCTGCGCGGTGTCGACTCTGACCGTCACGGCGGAGCCAAAGGGTGCGCGTAGGCAAAGGGATGCGGGAACAACCCCGCCGATGTCGCCGCCGCTGGGGCGGTTGCGGCTGCCTCTGTATTTGCTGTTTTTTGGGACCATTTTGGGGGGAGCGGCGGGGGCGATGGCTCGGGGCGTGTGCGGCCCAAAGCACGCGCCGGCCGCCGGGGAGCTGCTGGCCTCGAAACGCACTGAAACGCCCCCCCTCCCAAACCCAACCCTTTCCAGATTGGGAGGGCGCGGTGCGCTGCGCCGTGGAGGAGGTGCGCCGCATGCAGCGCTACGGCATCACCAAAGGTGGGCGCGGGGGGCTGTTTCGGCAGCTTCTTTGGGGGCTTGAAAGGGGGCGGCGCTGCCTTGAGTGTGGTTCCATGCCGGGGCACGGCCCTCCTTTGGCGCGCAAACCTCCGAAGGTCCAACCCCTCTGAATGCCCCCCGCCGCCCAATCCGGCGACGTCTGCACCCCTCATACCAACCAACCAACCAACCAACCAACCGACTGACAAACAAACCGCCCGCGCCAACCGCCCACAACCGCCCACAACCGCCCACAACCGCCAGGCGAGCTGGACCGCTGGCGCCGCGCGATGCTGCGCGACAGCGCCCAGCTGGCGGAGCAGGCCAACTCCATCCCCCACCTAAACAGCCTGGATTTTGTGATGGAGAGCCTGGCGCTGGGGCACACGGTCATGGCGCACAGGTGGGTGGTTGTGCGCGCGAGGGGTTTGGGGCGGTTGGGCGGCTGCGGAAGGATCTGGCGGCTGACAAGCCGCGTCCCCACGCCGCCCGTGGCGACTGACCAGAGTGGTTGCTTGCGACCAACGCCGCGAAACGCCCCCCAAACGCCTTGAAAATGCATTGGTAATGCACGCAAGACGACACAAACACGCACACCCGCCCCCGACCGCCCCCAAACCAGGGAGGCGCACGACGCCATGCTGGCCGTCGCCGACACCATCACCCTGGATGACGTGAACGCGGTGGCGCGCAGCTTCCTGACCTTCGCCTCGGACTACGGCGCGGAGGCCGAGGTTATCGCGCGCGCGGAGGGGGAGCGGGAGCGGTGGGCGGAGCCGGGGCCGTCCAGGTGGGGAGGGGCGGGGTGCGGGGGGGGGGGAGAGGGAGGGGGAGGTTGCATTTTGAGAAGGGGGTGAGTTGGAGTAGGGGCCAGCAGCAGCTAGCAGCAGCGGCATTAGCGGCAGCTTCTCGCCGGCAGGCGCGATCCCGGCCAGAGCGGCACCAAACAGGCCCCAAACCCCAATCAGCGACACAACCCTCAACCGCGCCCCCCCCCCCAAAAAAAACACCGCAGGGCTACCTCCATCGTCGCCTGCATCCCCGAGTTCATGGACGCATCCGGAGCGTCCGCGGCCCCCGCCGGCGCGGGCGTGGGGCGCGGCGCGGCGGGCATGGGGGCGGCGGGCCACCTGGACGCCGACGCTGTCGACCTGGAGGAGTTGGAGGCACACAGCAAGGTCGGCCTTGCTGCTTTGGTGACTTGCGGGCGGTCGCGGCCGTCGTTTTGCCCTTTGGGGGGCAGGCCCCCCTTTGCCGTCCTCGCCGCGTTGAAGCCTCGATTGCTGGCTCGACCGCTGAAACTCCCTCCCAACCGCAAGCGCCCCAAAGCCCCACTGCAAAGCACCCTCCCAACTGCCCAATCGCGACCGCCCCCCAACCGCAACCGCCCCCCAACCGCCCCCCCCCCCAGGACCTGGAGGAGTTTGAGGTGCCTGAGGGCGCGGTGCGCTTTGAGGTGACGGAGGAGCAGATCGCGGCGGCGCTGGCGGCGGCGGGGCTGGGGGTCGAGCCCCTTGAGGATGTGGACATGCCGGAGCGGCTGGTGTCGGAGGAGCGGCTTCAGGTGGGGGCGCTTGCTTGGGGTTTGGTTTGGGTTGGGTTTGGGTGGTTTGGTAACGGTCGGGATGCAGCACCGTCCCCAAACCGCCCCCAAACCGCCCCTGCACCGCCAATCGCTGCTGAACTGCTGCGAAACCCGCCTCCGAACCGCCCCTCAACCGCCAGGCGCTGCTGGACGAGCGCCGGCCCCGCTTTGTGCCCGTTGACGACGGCCCCGCCGCCTCGAACGGCGCGTCCGCCTCGGACGCCGCCGCCGCCTCGGACGCGGCGACGCTGCCGCCGACGGACGCGGCCACGGGCATCACCCAGCGGCGGCTGAGCAACGGCATCCGCGTCAACTACCGGTGCGGGCCCCCTCCTCTTCGCCTGCCGCCTCCCTGCTCCCTTTGCTCTTTCTTTGGCCTCGTCCCTTCCCTTTTGGCTAGAAGAGCCCGCGCTTGCCCGCAGGCGCTTCCCAGGCCCTCGCCTGCCGCCGCTCCCGGCCATGCAGGCTGCACCCGCCGCCCCTCGCCCGCCCCTCGCCCACTCCCTCTCCACCCCGAACCCAAACACCCCCCGCAGCCACACGGACAACGAGCCCAAGGCGGGCATGCTGCGGCTGGTGATGGCCGGGGGCCGCGCCACAGAGGCCGCCGAGCCCGGCCCCGCTGGCGCGGGCGCGGTGGGCGTCGGCGCGCGCACGCTCAGCGAGGCCGGCACCGCGGGCGGGTGGCAGCGGCAGCAGGTGCGGCGCGGGGGAGGGGATTGGGGGCCGGGGGATGGGAAGGGCGGGAAGAAAAGCGAAAAGGGGGGATTTTCCTGGGGACGTCCCTGCTTGAACTGTCCTTGGGGGCGTTCTGTTCTCGCCGACCCCCGGAAAACCTCTCCCACTTAAAACCTGCCCCCCAAAACACACACACCCCAAACAGATGGAGGTGTTTTGCATCTCCAACCTGGTCAACAGCGTGATGGAGGCGGACGAGGAGTTCATCGTGCTGGACGTGCACTTTGCGGTCAGCGACGGCAGCATGGACGCGATGTTCCAGATGCTGCACGAATTCCTCACCGCGCCGAGGTGCGCTTTGGGGGTTTTGGGGTCGGTCTCTGCTGCATCTGTTGTGGGCTGCACAGAGGCTCGCCCGCCAACCCGGCCCCCACCAAAGCCGGCACCACCCAACCGCCCCCCAATCGCCCCCCAAACCGCCCCCCCCAATCGCAGCTGGGAGGAAGCTGCCCTCGACCGCGCCAAGCAGGTCTACGCCACCGGCTACCGCACGACGGCAAAGAGCCTGGAGCGCGCGACTGCTGACCGCATAATGAGCGCCATGATGGGGCCGGACCGGCGCTTCAGGTGGGGGGGCATTGTGGTGTTGGTGCTGGGAATTGGTGTTGTTTTTTTGGGGGGAGGCATCCCAAGTGCTGACCGCATAATGAGCGCCATGATGGGGCCCGACAGGCGCTTCAGGTGGGGAGGCTTGGCCAGGGGTTGACGTTTGGGGGGAGGCGCGCTGGGCGGGTTCGGCCTGGGCCGTGTGGGGCGGACAGCTCTCCTTCTCCCACAAAGCAAACTGCCCCGGAACGGTTGCCAATAAAACCGCCCCGAAACGGTTACCAGTAAACTGCTCCGAAACGGTTACCAACAAACCGCCTCGGAACGGTTACCAACCCCCCCCCCCCCAGGGACCCCCTCCCCGAGGACATTGAGCTGCTGACGCTGGATGGGGTGCGGGAGGCTGTGATGCGGCAGCTGCACACGCGCAACATAGAGGTGAGGGGGCGGTGGTTGTTTGGGCGGGAAGGGGGGGGTTTGGGGCAGCTGCACAGGCGCATAGGGTTGGGGGGCGGGGCCGGCGGTTTCGGTTTTCTTGGGGGGGGGGGCCGCCCGTCCGGAATGCCCCGAAACCGAACTAAAACAGAACAAAACGAAACCGCGAAACAAACCGCCGCCCCCACCCCCAGGTCAACATCGTGGGTGACTTTGAGCAGCCCGAGCTGGAGTCTCTGGTGCTGGCATACCTGGGGACGGTGGCGCCGACAGAGGGCGCGGGCACGCCGGCGGACAGGTGGGGGCGCGGGCGTGCGTGCATGCGCGTGCATGTGCGTTTGTGTGCGTCTGCATGTGCGCGCGTGTGCGCACATGCGCGTCTGTATGTGCACGCGTGCGGCTGCGCATTTGTGCGACGGTGCGCGTGCGGCTGTGCGCATCGGCGCCCGGCAGCTGTTGCTTCGCGGCCGTCCGGACGCACCCGGCCCAGGCCTCGCGCCTCACGATCCCACGCCAACCCCCCCCAACGCGCCCCGCCGAAACGCCAACGCACCGAACATGCCCCCCGCCACCCACCCACCCAACCGCGCCCCGCCGCGCCCTGGGAAAAAAACCTTCCCCCCCCCCCCCCCCCCCAAAAAAATGCGCCCCCGCCCCCCCCCCCCCCCCAAAGGCCGGTCGAGTTTTCCTCAGAGGTGCCTTCCGACCTGCGCCACCAGACGTGGCACCTCCGCGACAGCGACGAGCGCGCGTGCGCATACATCGCCGGCCCCGCGCCCTGCCGCTGGGGCCCGCTCGGCGACCGCGGCCCGCTGCCGCCGCTCGGCGGCCCGATCTCGCCGCCGCCGTCGCCGCCGCCGCGCGCGGCGGCGGCGGAGGTGGCGGCGGCGCGCGAGGCGAGGCGGCGTCACCCGCTGTACGCCTCGGTGACGCTGGAGCTGCTCAAAGAGGTGGGGGCCTGGGGTTTTGTTGAGGGGGGGCTTTTTTCCGTATTGTTGTGATGCGTTGTGTGTCGGCTGGGTAGGGTTGGGTAGGGTTTGGGGGGAGCAGCAGCAGCAGAAACGCAAGGCACGTCAGGGAATGCCGGCGCAAGCGGCCAACTCGCAAGCTTTGTTAGCGCGCAGACCAACCCCCTCCCATCCGTCAACCGATCCCCCCCACCCTCAGGTCATCAACAGCCGCCTGTTTACTACGGTGCGCGACTCGCTGGGCCTGACCTATGACGTCAGCTTTGACGTCATGATGTTTGACCGCGTGCGCACGGGTGAGTCAATGGGGGGCCCGGCTTTTAGCCGCTTTGGTGGGTTGGGTGCGGGCCACCCTCTGAAACGACGCGCCAAAAACGCGCGTTTCAACAACAACAACAACGCCAACAACGACGTTTCAAAACAGCAATACCGAAACAACCCCGGCCCCCACCCCATACAACACCTGCCGTTTGCGGCAAAACAAAAGTCAAACCCCCGACCTCCCCCACCCAAACAATCCGAACCAGGCTGGTACTCGGTCAACGTTACGTCATACCCCGACAAGATCCACGACGCCCTCGCCGCGTCGCTGGCGGTGCTGCGGGACCTGCGCAGCGCGCGCGTCACGGCGCGCGAGCTGATGCGCGCCAAGCGCACGCTCATCACGCGGTGGGTGTTTTTTGGGCGGGCGGGGGGGCGTTTTGGGGCGGAAGGGGGCTTTGCGGGGGGGCTGTTTGCGTTTTTGCGTCACGGCGCGGCCTATCCCAACCGCCTCTTCCCCCCAAAGACCCCCCCTCCCAAATCCAACCCCCTGTTCCCCCCCTCAAAACAACCCCCACCTCCGACAAAGGCACGAGAGCGATCTGAAGGACAACGCCTACTGGCTGGGCCTGCTGACGCACCTCCAGTCCCCCGGCGTGCCCCACAAGCGCGTGGAGTGCCTGAGGGACCTGCGCGCGATGTACGAGGCGGCGGCGGTGGATGACATTTACGAGGCGTACGACTGCCTCGGCATCGGGGACGACGAGGTGGGGGGGAAGGCCGTTTGAAAATGACCTCAAAGCGCGTGTTTGTTTTGGGGGGGGCCGCAATCCAAGGCGACCGCATTGGGGCATCGGGGACGACGAGGTGGGGGGGAAGGCCGTTTGAAAATGACCTCAAAGCGCGTGTTTGTTTTGGGGGGGGCGCAATCCAAGGCGACCGCATTGGGGCATTGGGGACGACGAGGTGGGGGCGCGGGGGAGGTCAAGAGCTTTGGGGGAACCGAAATCTGACGGGGGAGGGGCAAGGCAGCAGGCGGCGGCGGCGCGCTTGGGAGGGCCTGCCCCCTTCCCACACCACCCCGCTCACGCCGCGCCCCCCTCCCCCCTCCCGTAACCAACCCCGAAAGGTGTTCACCTGCGTCGGCACCAGCGGCAAGACCGCGCCCCCCGCGCCGGACGCGGCGCGCCTCGCCGCCATTTACGGCGCCGGCTGCGCGCCCTCCGCCGCCGCTGCCGCCGGTGCGCCGGGGCAGGGGCCCCTTCCAGCGGACGTCGCCGCGGCGGTGGCGGCGGGCCTGAGCCGGCTGTTCGGCGGGCAGCCGCCCGCGGCGGCCAACGGCGCCAACGGCGCCGCGGCGGCGCCCGCCAACGGCAAGGCGGCGCCGGCGGCCGGGGAGGCGGGGGGTCAGCCGCTGGCCGTTCTGACGGCGATGCTGGCGGCGGCGCAGAGCGCCAAGAACCTCCGGGCCATGCAGCAGCAGGGGCAGCAGCAGCAGCAGCAGCAGCAGCAGCAGCAGCAGGAGCAGCAGCAGCGGCAAGGCGGCGGCGATGCGTGAGGCGCGGGCTGCGGGGTGCGCTCGAAAGCGCGCGCCGCTCCCGCGCCCTTGGGTCCCCCACGATCCGGCGGCCGCCCTTTCGCCTTCCAAGCACTGACGAGGCGCGTGCGCGCGCGCGCGCGCGCCTCCCGCCTCTCTCAGCGTGCGCGGCGAGCAGTTGCGTTTTGATTTGTCTCCAGCCGGCGCGCGCGCACGCTGCGGCGCCGGCCCTGCCCTCAGAGGCCGCCGTGGGGGCCGTGCCCGCGTTTCTTGCCGTCCGCATCTTTTCCCCACCCCTACCCCAAAGCAGCAGCAATACGGACACTGCCAGCCGTCTGCAGGCCGCGGGGTGGCCCCGCATGGCGACGGCACCTTGGCCCGCCGCCGGGGCTCGGCCCCAGCCGCCCCTTTTTCTCTCTGTGTGTGTGTGTGTCTTGTGGCCCGGAAATTCAACTCATCCCACGAGGCTGGCTTTTTAAAGGCACGGATAGCTTGTAAAGTCGATAAAGCCACGGAGTGTGTTAGTGACGTTACCCACAGCGATGCCAAAAGCGAAGGAAGGACTGTGCAGAGGAGGGGAGGAAAGGGGGCCAACCTGCTGGGCAAGGCGCGCGCCCACGCTGCGGCATGCAGGGCGGGCGCGTGCGCGCATGCGGGCGCGGGCATGCGGGCGCGCATGCGCGGTCGGGCGCATGCGGGGCCCGCCCATGGGGGCTACCGCGCCCCCGCGGGCTGCATGGCGCGCCGCATGCGGCGCTGGAAGTCCAGCAGCCGCACCACCAACTGCTCCTTCCGCCCCGCGCCGCTCTGGCCGCGCGCCCGCAGCAGCTCGGAAACCTCCTTGGCGGTCTTTGACTGCAGCTGCTCCGGCGTGAAGAGCTGCTGCCGCGCCGGGGCCGGGCCGGGCCCAGGGGCGGCAAGAGGGGCGCAAACCGCAGTGGCGGCACGCTGCTGCTGCTGCTGCTGCTGGGGCCCTGCGGGTTTCGAAGCCGGGCCGGCAGCGGCCGTGGAGGCCGGCGCTCGGTCAGCGCTGGGCCGCTGCTGCTGCCGCGGCTGCTGCTGCTCGGAGCTGCCTGCGGTGCCGGGGTGGGGCCGCTTGGGGCCCTGACGCTGGTCGGCTGCGCCCCTTGCGTCCTCTGCCGGCCACGGCGCCGGCCGCTTTGCCGCGCCCCAGCTGCCGCCGCCAGCGGCACCCCCGTCTGTGCTGGCCGGGGCCGCCGAAACCGGCGCAGGGCGTCGCTGCCTCTGCCCCGCGGCGGCGGCGTGTACTGATCTGAAGCGCAGGGAGCGCTTGTACCACTGATCCAGGGACACCGCCTCTGTCACGACTTTGCGCGGGGTGGGGCCTGCCGGCTCGCCGCCGCGGATGAGCAGCAGCTTGCGCGGCGCGCCGCCCAGCAGGCAGGCGCCCGGCCCCATCAGGTTCCCCCTGCGATCGTGAAGCGTGATGCAGGTGCCAGGATTGAAAGCGACCTCGGCTGCATCGCAGCCGCGCTGGAGGAGACGGGCTCACACGGGGCAACAACGCCGCTGGCCGCACCCACCGCGAGGGGAGTCCCTGCAGCAAAGAGGGGGGCGATTCCGAATCCATGAACGCTCTCGATTTGAACTGAGGGTGGTGCAGGCGGGCAGCAGGTTTGGGCGGGATGGCAGCATGCGCTGCGTTTTGAGCGGCGCTGAGCTGCTTGGCCGCCTGGCTGGTGCCTGCTGGATGTTGCAGTGGCCCTCCGATACTGCATTGGCCATAGGGTTGCCCTGTCCGGCATTGCACGGCATGCTTTTACAGCCGGCATTGCACAATACCAACAACAGCCCTCTCGCGAAGAAACGCATCCTGCAACGCACCACCGCCACTTGAAAAATCCAAACGGCGGGGCAGCTGACCTGGCTGGCCGGCGCCTGGGTGCGTTGGGGGGGGAACGGGGGGGGGGGGGGGAGCGCGCGTGCCAAACCCAGCGCCCCAACCCCCAGGACTACAAGGTCTTCATCAACCCCTCCCTGAGCGACGTGGTGGCCACCACCACCGCAGAGGCGCTGGCCATGGGCAAGTGGGTGGTGTGCGCGGAGCACCCCTCAAACGCGTTCTTCACCAGGTGGGGCCCGCGCGCTGGGGGCTGCGGCCGCCCTTGATTCGTTGGCGGCGGCGCTGGGGCTGCTTTTGGGCGCCGCCGGGTTTAGGGGGCTAAACCCTTTCGGGGGCGGGGGCGGCCGGTTTGGGGGGCTAAACCCTTTCGGGGGCGGGGGCGGCCGGTTTGGGGGGCTAAACCCTTTCGGGGGCGGGGGCGGCCGGTTTGGGGGGCATGCACGCGCGCGGGGGGCGGTGAGAGTCACTGCCCCTTCCCACACGCCCTCCGCAGGCACGCCTGGCTGGCGCGTGAGGAACCCCCAACCCTTCATCTGCGACGTCTCGCCACCCCCACCCCAAACCCCCATCTAAAACAATCGCCCCCCCTCCCCTCCCCTCCCCCCCCAAAAGGTTCCCCAACTGCCTCATCTACCGCGACAGCTCGGAGTTCACTGCCTGCCTCGAAAAAGCGATGCGCACCGACCCGCGGCCGCTCACGCCGGAGCAGCTGCAGGCGCTGACCTGGGAGGTGCGACGGCGCGCGCGCGCCCTCCTGTATGCGCCCTCGACTGCGCCGCGCCGGGGCGGCACACCCCCCAACACCCTCTTTGGTCCCTACACAAACCAAGCAGCCTCCTCCCGACGCCTCTCGGCACCGACCTCTCCACCGTCCCCGCTCAACCAGACGCCCTCACGATGAGGAGGGACATCCACGAGCTCCAGGGCCCCCTGGAAAAGAACCTCAAGGTGAGAGGGGACGCGCAGAGGCCGGGGAAAGCCCCAACGGGCGCACAAACCGCTCGGGCGGGTTTCCCGTGCCCCGCGCTGCAGAGGGGCGCTCGGGGACCCACAGCGCGCGCAAGCAGCCGGGAGCAGCCCGTAGCATCGCTTGAAGGCAGAGCGAGGGGTAGCGTCCCGCAGCAGGCTCGCGGCGCGGGGCGGCGGCGCCGCCACACGCGCGCCGCGCAGGGGCGCGCATCTGCCCTGACAGCTGCGACCCCAGCACCCTGCCTCCCCCTGCCCCCCAGCCTCGTAGCGACTCCCTCCCACCCCCCAAAACGCACGACAGAACAAGCTGCGAGAGCTGCTTGCTGAGAAGGCCCTGGCGCGCAGCGCGCGGAAGCGCGTGCAGGAGGAGGAAGAAGCCGCCATGGCAGCGGCAACGGCGCAGGCCGCCGCGCTGACGGCGGAGATGACGGGCATCATGCCTCCGACGCCGGTGCAAGCCATCCGCATCCGATGCCGGGAGACCAGCACGCGCCGCGGCCTCAAGGACGCCGTCGCGCTGTCCATCACGACCAAGGACGAGGGCGAGGGCGGCAACAGCGCCGCGGTGTTTGTGCCCATGTGCCTGCCCTCGCCCGGCTCCCCAGCAGCCAACTACCGCTCTGCCGCCGCCCCCACTTCCTTTGCCGCGCAGTGGCGGGCGCGCGAGTTTGGCGCACCCGCCACCCCGGCCCGCGCCGCCTCGGCACCGTTTGCGCGCCCACGCCCCGTTTCGCTCCTTGTGACTGTCGCGGTGCCCACGCGCCCCGCTTGGGGCCGCCCCATCGAGCCCGCCTCGACCGAGCCCATCGCATCCGTGCCCGTGCCTGCCCCGTCCCCCGCGCCCGCTGCCGGCACCCTCGCGTCCCTCAGCGATGCACAGCTGGCGGCCGGTGCGGCCTTTGCCGCGGCCGCGCCCCTGCTCACTTCGGCGTACGCCGGCGTTAAGACTTTTTCTGCTACCCTGCCCGCCGCCAAGCGCCTTCTGGCGGCCGGTGCTGATGCCCTGCTGGGCGGCGTGCTGCCCTCTGGCGGCGCGCCCGTGCCCATGGTTGCTATCGAGTGCGATGCGCCCAACCCCAACCCCCTGGCCGATGGCCCGCCCATGGGTCGCCGCAGCCTGCGGCACCAGGTGACGCACGGCGTTGCCCAGCTCAGCGGCGGCGTGCTGTCGGCCGACAGCGCGCTCGCGCGCGTTGCGGGCAGCGCCGCCGAGGCGGGTGCGGCGGCTGCTGTGGGGCTGGCGGTCAATGCGGCCGCCGTGGGCTGCGCGGCCGCGGCCGCCGGCGTGGCCGCGACCGCCGCTGCCATCCTCACGCCTCCCCTTTTCGCGGGCCTTAGCGCCTTTGTTGGCGGCCGCGCCCTCTGGCGCGCGCTGAGCGGGTCCCGCGCCTGATGAGCCCCTTGCCCCTTGGCGTGTGATGTCTGTTGTGTTGCGGGTTGTGTGTCAGGAATTTCGGCGCTGGGTTTGGCACGCGCGCTTCCCCCCCCGTTCCCCAACGCACCCAGGCGCCGGCCAGCCAGGTCAGCTGCCCCGCCGTTTGGATTTCCAAGCGGCGGTGGTGCGTTGTCAGCGGTGTTTGTTCGGTTGGGTGCTTCAAGCCCCCACAGTGGTAACCCTCGACTGTTCCTCGCTGCTGCGTGTGCTGGGGCCGCAAGCACAGTCGCGGCAAGGATAAAGCGCTCTCTAATCCACTACCGCTGTGCAATCCACCGCTATCTGGCCGCTTTCCGGGAAAAGGTCTCATGGGCTGTGGGGTCTTGCACCCCACGGTCAACCGTGGTGGTCAAACGCGGCGATGGCGGGCATCTGAGCATGACAGTTATGCGGACCATCTCCGACAATTGGAACCGCGCGTTTCGCAGCGCGCCTGGCCGGCCTGCAAACGGGGGCCGGGCTGCTGCAAACCGGCGGCACGGCAGCTCGGTCGGCGGCCGGCTGGCGATTGCGCAGGGCCCTGGCCATCGCTCGCCTTGTACACCTCGCTGGTGCAAATCCGCTGGAAGATCCGCGCCATCCTGACCCCACGAGGGATTGGCGAAGGTGCAACTTGAAAAATGGCACTGGTGGCGCGGGCCCGAAGTTGCTGGTGCGGGCTTTACCCTTCCCGGATGCCCATCGATCCGGAAGCCTAAAATACGACGCGTTCGGGCGATCATCAAGCCGCTGTCAGCTAGAAGCACGCTCACCAACGCACACCAGCGCCTCGCCTCGCGCCAGCGGGCCCGCTGGCCACTGCGGCAATGATCCCGCGCCACGCGGGCATCGGGACGCACTTGCTGCAGCGGCGGGGCGGCGCGGCTCCGCTCGCGGCACGGCGCGCGGCAGCGCCGCGCCGCCGCCCTGCCCAGGCACCGCCGCTCCTGCCGCCGCAGCCGCAGCCGCGAGCGCAGCCGCGGCTCCGGCCCCGCGCCGCTGGCACAGGAGCATGGCAGGCGTCGCCGCCGGCCGATCGCCCCGAGCAGGAGGCGGGGCAGGATGACGCGCGGCGGCGGCGCCCGCCGCCCCAGGAGCAGCAGCAGCCGCAGCCGCAGCCAGAGCTGCCAGACCTCGAATCGATCCTGCTGCACGGCACCGGCGTCGCGCGGCGCGTGCTGGCAGGTGTGTGCGCGCGCACGCATGCCCTCGCGCCCGCATGCGGATGCCCGGACCCCCGCACGTGCGCGCGAGCGACCGCGCGCGCGCGCTTCCTGCCGCTTGTCGTGTGCGCGATCCCGGCCGCCGCCAGCCCCCCAAGCGACCGCCCACCCCCCAAACCGACCGAACCGGCGCAGACCCCGGCATCGAGGGGGACCCCCTCGCGTTCCTCAAGGCCACCGAGGCCTACTGGCGCGCCCTCCGCAAGCAGAAGGACGAGCCCCGCCGCCCCGGCCCGACGGCCGTCTCGGCCGACGCCGCGCCGCTCGGCGCGCCGCCGGCGTACGACGCCGTCGTCTGCGGCGGCACGCTCGGCCTGCTGCCCGCGCTGGTGCTCGCCGCGCGCGGCTGGCGCGTCGCGGTGGTCGAGCGGCGCCTGTGCGAGGGGCGCACCCAGGAGTGGAACAGCAGCAGGGCGGAGCTGCAGCTGCTGGTTGAGTGCGGGGCGCTGACTCAGCAGGAGCTGGAGGAGTGCATCGTTTCCGAGTTCAACCCCGTCAGGTGCGGCCACAGCCAGACCAAGCCCCAAGGGGTTTGGTCTGGCTGGATGGGGGTTGAGGGCTTCGAGGCCCGACCCGCCGAGTTGGGACGAGAGCCGGCGGTCACGAAAGGGGGCAGCCCACAAAAGACTGCGGCGAGCGCGACTGCAGCCGCAAGCGCGCCGCACGGCAGCTCGCTCGGCCCGCCCGGGCCGAGCCGCCCAACAGCTGCACGTGCCCCAGGCTTGCGCGCGCACACGCACCCGCCGGCGCGCGCGCGCGATACGTGCACGCTTTGTCCCTTTGCCTTAATGTTGGTCCCCAACATCCCCGCAGGGTGGGCTTCCGAGGCGGGCGGGACACGTGGGTGCGCGACTGCCTCAACGTCGGCGTGCTGCCGCAGGCGCTGCTGCACTTCGCGCGCGCCAGGTGGGGCCGCGCGTTGGGCCGCCAAACTCCGGCGCCGGGCCGGCGCGGGGCGGCATACCCGTCCCCCTGCCTTCCCCGCGTTAGAGTACAACAGGCATGACAACCATTTGCGCCCTCGGTGCAACCCACCCCAACCCACCCCATTCCTGCGCGCCTCGACAAACGCAGGTTTGAGGCCCTCGGCGGCACCATATTCGAGCACACCGAGTTCCGCTCCGCCGCGGTGCACCCCGACGGCGTAGCGCTGACCCTCGCCGCCGCGCGGGGCGCGCCGCTCTCGCTCGGCGACGCCAACCGGCCGACAGCCGTCGAGGCGCTGCGGCCGGGCGGCGGCGGCGGCGGCGGCAGTCACGGCAACGGCGGCGGCAGCAACGGCAGCGGCGGCAGCAGCAACGGGGCCAGCAGCAGCAGCAGCAGCAACGGCAGCAACGGCACGAGCGCACATTTGCACGCAAACGGCCACGCCAACGGCACAGCAAACGGCACAGCAAACGGCACAGCAAACGGCGCGCACGCCAACGGCAACGGCAAGAGCCACGGCAACGGCCGCCTCAACGGCGCCGCCGCCAACGGCCACGCGGCGGCCGCCGGGGCGCCGGCCGCGGCCGCGGGCGGGGGCGAGTCGGAGGCTGGGGCGGCGCCGCGGGCCCCGGCGACATGGCAGCTGCGGGCGCGGCTGGTGCTGGACTGCATGGGTCACTACTCACCCGTCGTTAAGCAGATGAGGGGGCACGCAAAGCCGGAGGGCATGTGCCTCGTCGTCGGCGGCTGCGCAGAAGGTGGGCGGCCGCCGGGGGGGTGCTTGGTTGGTGAGGCGCCTTGGCCGTTGATGCGGCGCACAGAGCTCCGAAACACATTAGCTGCCACGCCGCCTCGTTTGACCAGGCATTGACCCGCATCCCCCCAATGCCTCCCCCCCCACACAAAAACGCCTCGTTTGACCAGGGTTTGACCCCGAGGCCAACACCACCGGCGACCTGCTGTACTCGTTCACTGACTCGGCGGCAGACATGCAGCTGTTTTGGGAGGCGTTCCCGGCGGGTGGGCCTCCGCTTTTTTTCAATCGGCGCCGTTGCTTTGCGGTGCTTTCGGGGCAGTTCCCGCAGCGGGAGACCTCGGCGGCTGCGCCCAACGGCCAACCAACAACGGCAGCTGCCGGCCCAAACCCTTGCGTATCCAACCGAACCGCAGAGTGCGGCAAGGGCGCGGGCAGCAAGGGCGGGCTGCGCACCACCTACTGCTTCGCCTACACCGACGCACAGCTGGAGCGGCCAGACTTTGAAAAGGTCCGCGGGGGGAAAAGGGGTTTGGGTTTGGATTTGGGTTTGATATCGTTTTTAGTTGGCTTGTCGAAGAGGCCGCCGCCGCCGCCGCGCTTTTCGCACCCGGTGTACTGCGGGAAGCCGGGGCCGCCCCCCGCCGCGATGTCAGCCCGCGATGTCAGCCCGCGTGCCGCCGCCCCACCCCCCAAACCCCCCACCCCCCCCAGCTGCTGGATGCCTACTTCGAGCTGCTGCCGGCGTACCAAGGCGTCCCCCTCGAACGCCTCAAGTTCAAGTGAGCCTGGGGGGGGGTCAAAGATACAGCCCATATAGATAGTGGTGGGAGCGGGGCCCCGGAAAGCGTGAAAGCGGCTGCCTGCAGCTGCCTGCAGCGGCTGCCTGCAGCGGCTGCCTGCAGCGGCTGCCTGCAGCGGCTGCCTGCAGCGGCTGCCTGCAGCGGCTGCCTGCAGCGGCTGCCTGCAGCGGCTGCCTGCAGCGGCTGCCTGCAGCGGCTGCCTGCATGGGCGCGGCGCGCGCCGCTGCGGTGGGATACCCCTCCCCTGGTGCGACCTCCCACGCTTAAACCCCCACACCGGACCAACGTCGGACCGACGCACCCGACCGAACCAACCGCCCTCCCCCCCCCAGGCGCGTGCTGTTTGGGGGCTTCCCCTGCTATGGGGACGGCCCCCTGAGGCCCGGGTTTGACCGCATACTGCAGATCGGGGACGCGGGCGCCGCGCAGAGCCCCCTCTCCTTCGGCGGTGAGCATAGGGCGTCGGGCGTGCGTTGACGGGGCGGCTGGGCGCGGCGCCGCATGCGCACCACTCCTCGTCGCGGGCAGCCTGGCGGCCCCAATGCAAGCCGGCCGCCCGCCCCGGCCGCGCGACCGCAGCGCTGCAAACCCCTCGCGCCCCCCTCAAAAACGCGCCCCTGCCCCCCCCCCCACCCCAGGCTTTGGCAGCATGGTCCGCCATTTGCCTCGGCTCGCGCGCGGCCTGGACCACGCGCTCGCCTCGGACCGCCTCAGACGGCGCGACCTCGGGCTGCTGGCGCCCTACCAGCCCTCGCTGTCGTGCGCGTGGCTGTTCCAGCGCGCGATGAGCGTCAAAGTGGGGCAGCTCGCGCCGGCGCCGGCCATGGCCTCTGCCGCTGCGTTCGGCCCCACCCCGGCGCCGGGGCTGGCGGCCGAGCCGCCGGCCGCCGCGGCGGCGACGGCGGCGGCGGTGGCGGAACGTGCCGCCTCGAACGGGCGTCAGCAGCAGCAGCAGCAGCAGCAGCAGCAGCAGTCGCCGCCGCGCCGCGCGGGCCTGCTGGCCGCCGCCGCCGCCGCGCTGTCCCCCCGCCTCCCCGCGGGCCACGTCAACTCGCTGCTGGCGGTCAACTTTCGCGTCATGCGCATCCTCGGGCTCTGGGCGCTGCAGCCCTTCCTGCAGGACACGATCCGCCTCGTGCCGCTGACCCTCACGATGTGGGGCATGATGGCCGCCGCGCCGCTGGTCGTGCTGCGCGTGCTGCGCCAGGTCGGCGCGGCCGTGGTGGCGGGGTGGTTCTGCCACTACCTCGCGCTTCTGGCGTACTCCGTTTTGGACGCGGCGGCGACGCCGCTGCGGCGGCTGCTGGGCGGGCGGGAGGGGCGGGGCGGCGGCTACGTGTTCCAGAGGTGGGGCCTCGTTGCTTGGCGCGTTAGATGTTTTGCCGGTTGGGTTGGCTCGCGGTTGGGGCGGATGGGCTTGCGTTTGGCTTCCTGTAGCAATTGCCATGCCTCAACAGGGCTTCAGGGTGCTGACCCCGGGTCTGACTCATCGCAAACCGGCGCAGGTGGCTCGACGCGCTGCATTGGGGCGCGAGCGCAGACTACAGATATCACCCGTCGTCACCGGTGCCCGCGGCGCCCGAGCCGGCGCCCCCCAGCGCGCCGGCCGCGCCGCAGCCGCTGGCGCCAGCGGCGGCGGCGGCGCCCAGCCCAGCCGACAGCATTCCGCAGCAGCCTGAGCAGCGGCCGCAGCCGCAGCCCGAGTTTGGGGCGCTCCCGGCCTGAGCGCGCGGCCGCAGCGCCTGTGACGCTCAAATGGGCGGCCGTGGCGGGCCACCCCCCGCCCCCGCAGCGCGTCGCCCCGTTTTTTTGGGATTGCCCCTCGTTGAGTTGTGCACCCGGCTTTGAGGCCTTGCTTGTCGCACTGCGCTGTGCACACCGGTTTGACCAGATTGATGGCCCGTCCCTCCTGCACCCAGGGCGGCCCTGATGCTGCTGCAGCCCCTGCATGCGCCCTCCACACACCCGGCACTGCCCCAAATTCCTTCCCGCGCACCGGGGCCGCCCTTTCGGCACCCCATGCACGCCGCCATAGCCCGAAAGGCGCTGAAACTGCGCGCCAGCGAGCGGCGCCACAAAGCCCCGCCATCGGGGCCCGTGCCGGGTCCCGAAAGCCCCCCAAACACGCCGTGCCGCGCGCGCGCCGCCGCCCTTAAGCGGCAAGAAGCCCTTTGCCTTGCGACCCGCAACGCTTGCACGCCTGCTGCACGCCCGCTTGTCCGTCCGCGCGCCTCCGCCCGCCCGCCGCCCGCCTGCGCGCGCGGCTGGGTTGTATACAACACCCCCCTTTTGGGCGTTCCCACCCGCCGCCGGCGCCGCACCTGCACTCTAGAACAGGCGACGCGCGTCCGCGCCTGCGCGCCGATCGGCCGCGCCGTTGACAGTTGAAGAGCGTCGAAGCGCGCGCGCCGGCCCGAACAGGGCCGCGCGCCCAAGCTGCCGGCAAGCGGGCGGCCGGCCCCCGCGCGGCCCCGGTGCCGTCGGGCGCCCCCCTCTGAATGTTGGCGGCGGGGACATGTCACATGTGGCTCGGCGGCGCGCTGGAAATGGAACCGTGCGCGGCAATCTGTAATAGCGCCCAGTGGCCGCCGGCATGACTCATGGCTGGGTGCTGCTGGCCGATCGGGGGGGTTACCGTTTTGGCGCTGGTGGAATGGGGCGGGCCACTAATCCCCGGGCCACTAAATCAGGGTTGGACAGAGGGAACAGCAAGCAAAGGCGCGCCACCGCGGCGCCCTGATATGAAATGGTGGCGGGAGCAGCAGCAGCAGCGCGCGCCGCCGCGCCCGCACGGGGTTTTTGGCGAGGCGCAGCGAATGGCCGGGCGATGCACAAAAGGGGCAATAGCGCGTGCGTGCATGCCTGCGTCTACCTGCCTATGCGAGATCGAGTATGCAAGATGTGATTAGGTGATTATTAGGTTGGGCTGCAAGGCTTCTGGGCCGTGCACGAATTCAAGGTCGGGCCGCCTCGGACCCGGCGGCGCATCTCGGCCGCATCGGGCAGCAGCGGCAAGCCGCCCGTCCGGGGCGGCGGCTCCGACCCCTCAAACGAAAGCGTCTCAGGGCGGCCGTGGGTGGCTAGTGCTGCCCTGTCCGGGGGGGCGCGCGCCGCGAATCAAGTGCCGGCGGCGGATGCTGCTGATCTGCCGAGCCGACGGCGTTGGGTTAACCTTTTGCTGCGCTACGATGAAACAGCCGGCGTCCTGGGCCCCCTCTTCGAAGGAAGCTCATCAAATCCCTTAACCCCCCAGATTCCAAAACCCCCCAGTCATTGGGCGGAGTCGATTGGGCCCGGAACCGCCTGCCCGCAGCTTGGTTTGTAAAACACACCAAATGCTGCTGAGCAGGGCCCCCGGCCGCGGCCTCCGAGCGCGCGCTCAGAAGCGGCCCCGCTGCGGGGGCGCGGGTACGTTGGTGCGCATGTGCGCGGCGCGGCCCCCGCGCGCGCGCAGCGTGCTGGGCTTTGCTGAGATGCTCTGGCACTTTGGGATGTGGCGGTCCGCGGTCAGCGGCGCGAAGCGGCGGCCGCAGTGCGGGCAGGGCACCCTGCGCGGCAAAAGGCGGGGCGCGGCGGCGGTTGGGTGGTCAGGCTGCTGGTGTTTGTTTGTGCGATGCGCATGCCGTGCGCCAGGCGAGAGACAACTTTCCGCCGCCCCATCCCCTCCGCCACTGCCCCCCCTCCCTCACCTGTCGTCCTCTTCGGGCTCATCAAACCCGCCGCCCCCTCCAGCCTCCGCCCCTCCGCCGTCGCCGCGCGCCGCGCGCATCGCCGCGCGCAGCTGCTCGCTCTGCTTTGACCACTTGGCCTTCCCCACGCCCTCCTTGCCGCCCGCGCCGCCGCCGCCGCCGCCGCGGCCCGCGCCGCCCTTCGCCGCCGCCGCGCGCCGGGACGCCGGCGGCGGCGGCGGCGGCGCGGCGATGCCGCCCTCGACCGCGCGAGCGCCCGCAGAGTCAAACGCGGGGCGCTTGCTGCAGAACACCTTGGCGCAGATCCTCGCGTGCCGCTCCAGCGCCGGCGCGGCGAAGCGGCGGCCGCAGGTGGCGCACTCAATGCGGTCCGGCCCCTCGGCGGATTCGGATGGGAAGGCCTCTGGGCCGAGCGCAGGCTCGGGCTCCTGCGCCCGGGGCCGCGGCTGCTGCTGCTGCTGCTGCGGCGGCGGCGGCGGCGGCGGCGGCGGCGGCTGCCGCTGCTGCTGGCGCTGCGACGGCGCTGCCGCCGCGGCAGGGTCTGACCGCCGCTGGCCCGCCGGCGGCTGCTGCGCCGGGGCCAGCCCAGACAGGCCGCTCGGGCGGCGCCGGGCGGCGGCGGGGTCGGGGGCTGCGGCAGCCGAGGCGCGCCCCGGCGCGGAGCTGCGCCCCACCTCTGCTGCGCGGGCAACGCCGCCGCCGGCGCGGCCGCCGCCGCCGGCCGCAGAGCCCAGCCCGCCGTCGGAAAGCATCGCCGCCGCCGCGTCCGCCGAGGGCGGCGTCCCGATGCGCGTCGCGAGGCGCTGAGTCGACAGCTGCTTTAGTCGGCCGAGCCCCTCCAGCCGCTGCGAGCTCGGGGGGCGCGGGCCCGCGGCGATCGGCGGCGCCGCGCCGCCGGCCGAATCCCCCCACAGGCCGCCGCCGATGCCGCCGGTGCTGCCGTCGCCACTGCTCGCCGAGCTGCCGCGCGGAGGCGGGGCGGGGACGCCCCAGTCCAGGCCGCCGCGCGGCTGCTGCGGGAGCGGGCTGGCGCTCTGGCCATGGCCGCCGCGCGGCGCATACGCCGGCGGCGGCGCCGTCGCACGCTCGCCGGGCCCGCCGCCGCTGCCGCGCGGCCGCATCGGCGATGCGCCGCGTGGCGCGGGGGCGCTGGCCTGGGGAAGGCTCCACTGCAGCGGCGCGGCCGCGCGCCGCGCGCTGTCCCTACCGCCGCCGCCGCCGCTGCTGCCACCCTCCCAGGGCGCAGCCCCGCCGCCCGTCCCAAAGCCGTTGCCGGCCGGCGAGGCGAGGGCCTCTGACTGTGACATTCGGTGTGCCGGCAGGTGAGCGGGCAGAAGCTCATCCGCTGGGTAACCGGAGGGGGTGATGGCCACACGCGCGCGGCGGTCGCTGGGGGGCAGCGCCCCCGCCGCCGCTGAAGGGGTGACGGGGGCAAAGGCTGCTGTGCCCGCGGCGATGCGGGCCGCGGCGCGGCCCGCGGCGTACGGCGATGCGGGCGGGTCGGCCGCCGCAAACGCGGCGGCCGACGCCAGGGCCGCGGCCGAGCCCGCGGCCGGCTGGTAGTGCTGCTGCTGATGTTGCTGTTTGTACTGCTGAGCCGCCGAATGCTGGGCCTGATAGCCACCAACTCTGCCGCCGCCTGATGCGCCGCCGCCTGATGCGCCGCCGCCACTGCTGCCGCCGCCACTGCTGCCGCCGCCGTCCGCGCCGCCGCCAAACCGCCATTGGAGGCCGCGAGAGGGGCTGGCTGGGGCGACTGCCTGCTCGCCGCCGATCCCGTAATCCAGATCTGTCTCCTCGTCTTCCGCAGGTCCCGCCGTCCAAATCATATGAGATGCCAGCCCTCCTGACGAGGCGGCGGCGCCGCCGCCGCCGCCGCTTGTGCCTGCGGCGCCCCCGCCGCTGCCGGACGCACCGCGCCGCGGCCAGCCGGCTGCGGGTTGTTTTGCGACTTGGGGTTTGTGCGCGTCCTCTGGCAGGCGGTGCCTGCATGATCAACTCAAGCCGTGGTAAACGCTGTGCTGGCGGAGAGTACCATAACACCCAGCCCACGCTCCCTCACCAAGCATTGCCTTGACGCGGCCCACCGCGGCCGCCGTCGCGCCCTCGCCGCCCTCCGACGGCCCCTGTGACCGCCGCTGCTGCGCCGGCATCGCGCCCGGCACGACGCGCACGCCCCGCTCCGGCGGGCCCCAGAGGCTGGCCTGCTCCTGCTCGGGCCGCGCCGCGCCGTGCAGTAGCGCGCCCGCGGCGTAGCGCGCGGGGCTGTAGGGCGCCTGCGGACGGGTTCCGTGCGTCGTTCGGCGTCAGAAGGGCTTTTAGACCTCCGTTTTAACGCACACGGGCACGCGCCTGCGAGGAGAACGCCATGCCGCGGTGTGCGCGCCTCCCGCGTCGCCCGCCAAGACCGCAGGCGCGGTTCTGGGGTGGAAACCACCTTTGCAGCTTTTTGAAGGCGCCCAGGGTCTAACCGACGCCGGGTTTGGGTGTGAGCGGTGGGGTTGGGCGCGGAGGATAGGACACAAAACAGCCGCGCACGCATGCAGCCTGAATCCCACCCCAGGCGTGCAGGCAGCTGCATGCGCTACCAGCCTTGCAGCTAGCGAGTCAGATTTGCTGTCAGCGCATCATCCCATGCCTGCTCGGGGATGGGAAGTCCCTTTCAGAGTCCTTTGGCCCAGGCAACCCGGGCGGAGATTTTGACTTGCCTGCTGTCTCGACTCGGCTTTCAACGCACGCCAGACCCGCTCGGGACTGCTCTATGGGATGGCTCAGGACCTCTCTGCAGGAGGGTGGCATGCCTGCTTCGGGGTTCAGGGGAGCCGACTCGTGCAGCACGCAGGACGTGGCGGGCAGCACGGAAAAGGAGCGCCCCCGCCGTGCCACCACCGGTACCGCAATTGTTGCAGCGTGCAGTTCAGGGGAGTGGCAGCAGTGGTTGGATCCACTCACCTTGCCACGTACCGGTATAGCAGTCGGCGGCGTGCGGTCTGCTGACTCTGGCGGCGCGCACATGCGCTGCGGTCACCCGGTGTGTGCCGACCGAACGCGCCCGGCGTGCTGGTTCGCTGGCAACAAAACGCTCAGGATTTCCGTTTGGGGGGTCGCACAGCTTGCGGGGTCGCGGTCAGCTGCTGTGCTCTCTGCAGACCCGCGTCAACCCGCCCCCTTTTACCCCGCATTCCCGCGATCATCACGCCAGAGTACGTCAATCGCGCCCTCAGCAGCGCGCCGGCGGGCGTGCCCTGGGCAGTTCGCCGAAAAAACGTGCCAGACCCCATTCACGCGGTCCCTCCAGCTGGCTCCGTTCATGGCGCAGGCAGCAGCAGGGCGCGGTGGCGCCGTCTCCACGGCGGGCTGCACCCCGCGCCGTGCAGCGGCGCCCGCGCCGCGCGCACCGCTGCGGCGCGCGCCCCCGCCGCCGCGCCGCGGGGGCCCGCCGCGCGCGGTGCCGCCGGAGACCAGCAGCCAGCGGGGCGCCGGCCAGCCCGCGGGCAAGATCGGCAGCATCACGAGCGTGTCCATGGTGGGCGCGTGGGACGTGGGCAGCTCGCAGGCGCCGCCGCGCGACGGCGGCGCGACGGCGTCCAGCTCCGGCGGCGGCAACGGCACCGCGCCGGGCGCGCTGGCAAAGGCGGACCAAGGAAAGTTCGTGCACTTCTTCAGGCGAGTGCCCCTCCCGGCGCGGTCGGCCGCTTGCTCAAGCAGCCGGACCGTGCCGCGGCGCCGCACCTGCGACCCCATGCCCGACGCGCAAAGGCGCCACGCACCCGCAGCGGCGCCATGCACCAGCCGTCGCGCCATGCACCGACCCCCAATGCGCCCCCGCAGGTCGGCCTCCCCCTACATCGCCGGACACCGCAACCGCACCTTTGTGGTCGTCATCCCTGGGGAGGTGGTGGAGGCGCCGGGGCTGCTGCCCTCGCTGATGGCAGACATCGCGCTGCTGCACGGTGGGCCGCGCCGCGCCGCGGGCCGAGCGTGCCGCGCCGCGCTGCGCCGCGCGCGCCGGCCCCACAACCAACGCAGCGGCGGCCTCGATCTGGGACCACCCCCAAGCCCGCCAGCCCCCCAACCACCCCAGCAACGCGCCGCCCGCCTGCCCCGTCCTTCCAAACCAGGCCTCGGCGTGCGCCTGGTCCTCGTGCTTGGCGCCGCCCCCCAAATCGACGCCGCGATCGTCGACTTGGGCATGCCGTCCGAATTCCACGGCAGCTACCGCATCACGCGGGCAGAGGTGCTCGAGGCGGCGGTCGAGGCCGCGGGGCGCACGCGGACGGCGGTTGAGAAGTACCTGTCGCGCGCCGCGAGCGTGCCCGTGTTCCGGCGACACGCGAAGGACGACGGGGAGATGCACTTTGGGCCGGCGCTCAACGTGGTGCGCGGCGGGCCGGGTCTTGCCGACCCGTTTTTGCTGCTGCCCGTTTGCGGGGCGCTGCCTTTGCCCCTGGAAGCGTCAGCCCCAAAAAGGAAAACACATGGTTGACTGCCGGACTCCTGATGCCCGCTTAGGCCAAGCCTCTCGGCAGACACGCACCCACAAACGCATGCCCACACAAAACACATGCATACCGCCACCCAACCCCCACCCGCCCGAAAAGGTGAGCGGCAACTACGTCGCCGCAAAGCGCCGCGGCGTGGTGGACGGCGTTGACTTTGGCTTCACCGGCGAGGTGCGCTTTGTGGTTCGGGACGCCATCAAAAAGCAGCTGGAGAGCGACGCCATCGTGCTGCTCTCAAACCTTGGTGAGCGGCCGGGAAAAAGACACCATTCATTGCTAACGCTCGGCGAGGCGCGCGGCGCCGGAGGGGCGCGGCGGGGCGGGTTTGCGTGCCCCTTTTGGCGGGCCGCTGCGGCGGCAAAGAGCGGCGGCTGCGGGCCGGCGTTGTTACCGCCCAAGCCGGCCGACCTACCCCCAAACCACCTTCCCCTGCCCCAAACCAATCTGCCCCCTTCCTCCCCTCCTGCAACACCCAAAACAACACCCCCAAAACAACAACCCCCAAAACTAAAACACCCCCAAAACAACACCCCCACCCCAGGCTTCACCGCGGCCGGCGAGGTGCTCAACTGCAACACCTACGACGTGGGGCTGCACGCGGCTGTGGAGCTGGGGGCTGAGAAGCTGTTCTGCCTGCACCTGGACGACGTGGTAAAGGTGCGCGCGCTTATTTGGGGGGAGGGCGGGGCCGGTGGCTGCTTCCTCGCGTTTCGGCGCTCTGCGGTGGAGTTGGGAGGAGGGCAGCAGGCTTCAGGGCCAGCGCTGCTCAGGCACGGCTGTTTGCCACGCAGGCCAGGCTGCCACGTCCCCTTGCAGCGCAGCCAACCTGCGCTCACGCAATCAAACCCCCTCCCCAACCGCTCCGCTTATTTTGCCGCCCGCAGCTCGGCCTGCCGCAGTGGCTGCCCATCAGCGCGGCCCGCGAGATGCTGCTCAACCGCATGACGGGCCACGTGGCGCTCAACGTGAGCGGCCGCGGATGCTCTGAGCGCGGCGGCGCCACCCCTGCCTGCTGCGCTCCTGCCGCCGCTCGCCCCCAACTGCAGGCGGGGTTTTGGCAGCGTCAAAAAGCTGGTCCGAACGCGCGCAACGAGCCCAAACGCCCCCAACCGCCCAACGCGCCAACAACCGACAGAGCATGGACGCTGACGAGGCGGACCGCCTGCGCTCCGTCGTGCTGTCCGAGGCGGAGCGTTACATAACCTCCACCGGGCGGTTTGCGTCCGGCGGCAGCGGCCGCTCGGCGCCGGGGTCGGAGGGCGACAGCGGCTCGGCGACGCCGGGTGGCGGCGGCGGCGGCGGCGGCGGCGGCGGCGGCGGAGGGCGCAAGCAGAAGGATTTTTTGATGGACCTGGACCTGTGGCACGACCAGGTTGGAATCAAGTCGCGGGCGCGGTGTTGGCTTTGGAGTGGGAGCGTGCGGGGCGGGGCCCTTGCACACAGGGAAAACGCACGCGCGCGCACCTGCAAAGGGTCCATAGGAACGCCTTCGTCTTACTCCGAGCAGGCCCAGCAAACAAACCGCCGCCCACGCCCCTGCCCGCCCCGCCCGCCCCGCCGCCCCCAGGGCTTCCCCGTCGCCGTGTCGGTGTCCGTCGTGGCGTGCTGCAAGGGCATCAAGCGCGCCCACCTGGTGGACGCGCGCGTGGACGGGGGGCTGCTGCTCGAGCTCTACTCGCGGGACGGCGTGGGCACGATGATCAGCGCCGACTTTTACGAGGGCATCCGGCGCGCGCGCGCCTCGGACGTCGACGGCATCCAGGTGGGATGCTTTTTGTTTTTGGTTTGGCGGGGATTGGAGGGGGGCGCGTGTTTGGCGGTTCGAGGGGCAGCGGCCGGCCGGCGGCTGGCGGTTTTGTTTACGGCGCGCGGTGTTTGCGGAGGGGCAGGCAAGGGTGCAAGGGGGCTGAACAAACCAAGGGGGCTGCGCCCAACCGCAACCCAACCACAAACCGCAACCCCAACCCCAACTTAAACCGCAGGCCCTGCTGTCCCCCCTTGAGCGCGAAGGCGTGCTGGTCAAGCGCAGCCGCGAGGACCTGGCAGAGATGATCCCCAACTTCACGGGTGGGCGGGGCGGGTGGGGTGGGGAGTTGTCTGGCGCCCTTGGGGGCCTTGGCCCCCTCTGAGCCACGTCCCGGCAGCCGGGCTCACCCAGCCACCCCCAGACCTCCCCCAGGGCCGCTGCCTCCCCACCCCCCAACACTCCCAACCCCCAACAAATCGCCCCAACCCAACAACCCCCCCCCCAAAAGTGCTCGACCGCGAGGCCCGCATCCTCGGCTGCGCGCTGCTGCTGCCCCTCGGCGCCACCCCCGACGGCGCGCGCGTCGCCGAGCTGGGCGCGTTCTGCATCGACGTAACGTTCCGCGGCACCGGGCGGGGTGACTCGCTGCTTGATTATGTCGAGCAGGAGGCGCGCGCGCGCGGGGTGACGCGGCTGGTGCTGCTCACCACGCGCACCGCGGACTGGTTCGTGCAGGTGGGGGGGTTTGTTGGGGGATGCGTGGGGGCGGGGCGCTCCCGTGTGCGGGCGGCGCCAGGGGGGCGCGGGCGTGACCGGTTTGCCTGCGACCCCTGGCCCTGTCGACACAGGCAGCCCAAAAGGCCTGGCAGCTGCCGCGCGGCCGAAGCTCGCAACAGCGCGACACGCCCGTAACCGCCCGTAACCGTAACCGCCCGTAACCGCCCGCGACCGCCCGCAGCGCGACTTCCAGCTGGCCGGCCCCGCCGCGGACAGCCCCCTGCTGCCCGAGTCCCGCCGCGCGCGCGTGAACCGCGCCCGCAACAGCCAGCTCTACGTGAAGGAGATACTGCCGCACGACATGGACGGGCCTGTGGCGGCGCCGGGCAAGCGCATAGGGTTCTGAGCCCGGCCGAGCCCCCCGCGCGCGTGACGGCCCCGCCGCTGCGCCGTGAGCGTCCGCGCGCCGCGCGCCGCTTGGCGGCGCGTGCGCCCTGCCCGCCCCCTCGCCACGCGTGTGCGGCGCACGACTGCGGCGGCCTCTCTCCCTTCCTTCTTTCTCCCCTTTTTGGCGCCCCCGCGGCCCCGCGCCGCGCGCGCCCCTCTGAAAAACCACACGCAGCTGCAGACGCAAACACCGAGCGGCCCAGAATCCGGTGCTGCTCTAGCCCACTGCCCATGCCCGCATGCGACTCTGCCTCTTGACCGACTGCGCACCATGCTAGAAGCCCTTGCCACGGCCGGCGCCACGCGCGCGCGCCGCGCGCCGCCGTGCGCGCGGCGGCCGTCCGCCGCCGGGCGCAGTTGCCTCGTCGCGTTGCCTGCCGGGCGGCGGCGCATCGAGTGTGTTGTACAGTCTGCCCCTGCACTGGCTCTCCGCTGGGCTGGGTCGGCCCGCTCTGGGGCTTTTTGCTGGCCCCCCCCTTTGCAGACCCCCACATGTGTTGTATTCGAGCATGGGCCTGCCATGCCAACCCACACGCACTTGGTAAAGAGCTTGGACGCGCGTACGGCCGGGGCCAGCAGCGCTTGGCGGCGTCTGGCTGCCCAGCACGGGCGGCTGCGCGACGGCCGGCGCAGGCACCGGTGCCGCTGCTGCCCGCCGGCGGTGTGTGGGCGCGGGCACGGAGGCGCGCCAGCTTTGAATCCGAGGATCGATCGGCGACAGTTTACGAACGCTCTCCCGCGGTTGAGCGCAGCGCGCGTCGAACCGAACTTTGAACGCGCAGGCGGGGAGGACCCCGACAGCTGCCCCCGGCGGCGTGTCCCATGCGCTTATGAGCGGCGTCGGAGTGCAGAGAAGCCGGAGGGCGGCCCTGCCGCTGCGCCATGGCAGCGGCAGGGTCGCGGCAATCCGGGCCTGTGTGACGGACAGGTGGGCCTCTCCCCAGCGAAGCGCACCACCCGCGCGGCCGCAGCGCGCGATACTGATGCTGCACCGCCCCCACAGGGATTTCGGCGAGCTTCGGACGGCCCTGGTGGACGTCGTGCTCAATGCGGTGCAGCCAGGTGCGCGGCGCGCGTGGCGGGGCGCCGCACCCCGCTGCAGCCGGCCAGGACGCACAACAAAACGGGTGCCGCGCCCCCCGCTCGCGGCGGAACCCTGCTCAAGCCTGGCTTGAACGCGCACCAACACACACACACACACACGCAGGGGCTGCTGCCGCGCTGCCGGCGGCCAGCAGCAAGCTCGCGCTCGGCGGCGCGGCGCCCGCGCTGACAGCCGCGACGAGCGTTCAGGTGTCGCTGATGCCCGCCGCGCCCGCCGCCACGGCCGCGACGGTGGCCCTCGCCGACCCCGCGCACGACGCCGGGGCGGAGACGGAGGCAGAGGCGCCCGCGACGGTGGTGCTGGAAGTGGCGCCGCGCGCGCGGCCGTGGCGGGCAAAGGCCTCGGGCCGCCGCCCTGAAGCTGCCCGGCAGCTGCAGCTCGACCTCTCAGGCCTCGTCGGCGCCGCGGTCGCGTGGGAGGAGGAGCGGCGGCTCGTCGCGCGGCGCGCCGCGGAGGCCGCCGCGGCAGCCGCCGCCGCCGAGGCGGCCGCCGCCGCGGCCGCGGCCGCCGCGGCGCTCGCGGCGGCGGCGGCAGAGGCGAAGACGCCCGCACCCGCTGCGGCAGCTGCTGCTGCGGCGGCGGCTGCTGGGCTGGCGCTGGGCGCGCCGACCCCCGGAGCCAGCACCTGGTCCCCCATCGAGGGCGTCCCCGAGCTGCGCTCCCGCCCCCGCCGCCGCCAGCCTGCGCCTCCGCCGCCGCCGGCCGCCGCCACGCCGCCCGCCGCGATCGCGTTCACGCCGGTCGAGGGCGTGCCTGAGACGGCGCGCGGGTTCCGGCGCCCGCAGCCGTCGGCGTCGGCGCGGCCGCCCGCGCCGCGGTTTGATGCAGCGGGGGAGCCCTCCGTCGCGGCGCCCGTGCCGGCGCCCGGCGGCGAGGACGATTGGTCCGACGGCGGCGGCGGCGACGACGGCGGCTACGGGGACGATTTCGGGGACGGCGGCGGCGAGTGGGGCGGCGCCGGCGGCGCCGACGGGGCGCGCGCCGCGGCCGTTGCCGCCGCGCGGCAGCACGTGTCGAGCGTGGTGCAGGGCATCACCCTGGCGAGCCCAGAGACGCCGATCCACCCGCTCCAGCTCGCGACGAGCGGCACCACGGGCCGCCGCACGGCGAGCCGCACGGGCGGGCGCGCCGCGTCGGGGCCGTCGCCGCTGCACCTGACGCCGGCGGCGGCGGGCGAGGGCGGCGCTGCGGCCGGGGACGGCGAGGCAGCGGGGGCTGCGGCGGCGGCGGGGCCGAGCCGGAAGCGCAAGTACCCGGCGCAGACGCCGCGCGAGGGGCGCTGGGCCAAGAGCCGCAAGAGCCTGGCGTGTGAGCGTTTGGGGCGCAGCGGGGCCGCCAATCGATGCATGCATGCGGCGCCCCAGCGCTCGCCCCCAATCGATACAGCCCTGCCCCCGGCCGCCAACCAGTCATGCGCACCAATCCCACCCCAAAAGCCCCGCCACCAACCGACCACCCCAACCCCAAATTGAAACCCCACACCCCAATTTGAACCCCCAGCGGATGGCACGCGCATCGCCGCCGACGGCCGCCGCCAGTCGAGCCGCGTGCGCCACAAGCCCCTCGAGTATTGGAGGAACGAGGCCAAGGAGATGTGCCGCGTGCACCAGAGTGAGATTGGGACTTTGCGACTCTGCCTCTGCCGGATCGCTGTGGAGTGCCGGCGTGCTGGGCGGTGCCGGCGTGCTGGGCGGTCGTCCTTTGCCCTCCCGCATCGCTGCGCTTGTCTTTCCCAATCGCAAGGCAGAGCCACGGGGGAAGCCGCTCCACTGGCACAAACAGCCGCTTTCTCTTTCCGCCTCGGCCATGCCCGTTTTCCGCCCCCGCGCTGAACGCACCACCCTCCGCGCCCACCCCCTCCGCCGCCGCAGGCCTGCCGACGGTCAAGCGCATCACCGAGCGCACCCCCGACCCCGCCTGGCCCGCGCCCCACGCGGAGCTGCTCAAGCGCCAGGCGGCGCGCAGCAAGCCGCGCTCAAAGGCCGCGGCGGCCAAATGATCTGGGCGGCGCGGTGGCCGCGATCTGGGGGAGCGGCGACAAGCTGTGGGCGGGGCCGCCGGGGCCGCCGCGGCATGCAGCGCCGGCGGCGGCGGCGCCGAACGAGTTGTTGGGGGGGCGCCGCGCCGCACCGCAGCCAGCTGCGGGCGCCCGCCTCTTGTCTGACACAACCGGCGACGACTGCCTGCTCAGCTCCCCTCTTGACCGTGTTTTGATCGGAACTGGGGGGGTTACCTTTGACCGCGGGGTTTGACCCAAACGCGCGAAGCGCGAGGAGCGCGTACGCACCCGCCTGTGTAACTAATCGGCATCTGACGCGTGTTGCATGGTGCTGGTGGGGTTGTATGGGGCAGCGACGCAGCGCCGAGAATGCTGGAGTGTTTCCAACATGATGCGGTGCTGACTGCAAGCATTGAGAGAGATGTACAGCACGCGTGAGGGCTTTACACGCACGATGCCCCGTTGACCTCGAACTCGGGGGGGTTTTGGATCGCCCCAGGCGTCTTGGCCACTGCTTCTTTCCGCAGCCAAAAGCGCCGCCGCGGTGCTCCCGGCGACAACACGCACAGCATCGGCGTTGCGCCGCCCCGCAGCACAACCCGCGCTTCTCCGCTCCAACTGCCGTTTGACACACCCGCCGCTCTGGCCCCCGCGAGTCCCACGCTTATCAGTTATCACATCACCCGCGCTTGGGAGGGGACAACCACACCGCACACGAGCCGTCCCTTGCGCGGTGCGCTGGCCAGTCCGATTGCGCCCCGCCGGTGCCATGGCCAGTCCGCTTTAGGGAGTGCTCGGGTTACACTAGGGGTGCTGCTTGGTGTAAGGGTGGCTGGGTTCAGTGGGGGTGATGGTCGACGTTGCTGGTACCAAAAGAAAAGCGGCGTGCATCCTGAGCGCGCTGGCCTCAGAGAGCCGCACCCTCGAGCGCCGCCTGCGTGCGGATCCAATCAACAATGGCACCAATTCTCGCACAGGCCAAGCAAGATTCAAAGTTCCAGGGGCAGGGCGGGTCCTGGGCGCGTGCCCACTGCAGCACACCCAGGTGGCCGCCGTGCGCGGCTAAGCTGCAAGTGTCCTCGTTCCAGGGGCAGGGCGGCTCCTGGGCGCGCGCCCACTGCAGCACGGCCAGTTGGCCGCCCCAAGCGGCTATGCTGCAAGTGGCCTCGTTCCAGGGGCAGGGCGGGTCCTGGGCGCGCGCCCACTGCAGCACAGCCAGGTGGCCGCACTCAGCGGCTGCTTTGCAAGTGTCCTCGTCCCAGGGGTAGGGCGGGTCCTGGGCGCGCGCCCACTGCAGCACGGCCAGGTGGCCGCCCCAAGCGGCTATGCTGCAAGTGGCCTCGTTCCAGGGGCAGGGCGGGTCCTGGGCGCGCGCCCACTGCAGCACAGCCAGGTGGCCGCACTCAGCGGCTGCTTTGCAAGTGTCCTCGTCCCAGGGGTAGGGCGGGTCCTGGGCGCGCGCCCACTGCAGCACAGCCAGGTGGCCGCCGTGCGCGGCTGCGGTGCAAGTGTCCTCGTCCCAGGGGCAGGGTGGCTCCTGGGCGCGCGCCCACTGCAGCACAGCCAGGTGGCCGCCGTGCGCGGCTGCGCTGCAAGTGTCCTTGTCCCAGGGGCAGGGCGGGTCCTGAGCGCGCGCCCACTGCAGCACGGGCAGGTGGCCGCCCTCAGCGGCTGCGCTGCAAGTGTCCTCGTCCCAGGGGCAGGGCGGGTCCTGAGCGCGCGCCCACTGCAGCACGGCCAGGTGGCCGCCATGGACCCCTGCGGCGCAAGTTGACTCATCCCAGGGGCAGCCCAGCGCGAGCGCGAATCGCAGCGCCTTGAGCTGGCCGCCGGCCGCCGCTGCGTCACAGTAGCACGCACCAGCGTCGTCCAGCTGCGGCAGCGCCCACCTCAGCACGGCCAGATCGCCGTGGAAGGCGGCGCGCTCTGCCGCGAGCTTTCGCTGGCGCTTCGTTAGTTGCGGCCACGCCTCCTGCAGTGCCCACAGCGGCAGCGTAAAAGGCTGATACCATTGTCCCTGGCAGGCCTCCTTCTTTGCAGCCTCTGCCTCCGCTCGCACATCTGCCGCGCGTCGCGCCGCCGCCGCTGCCAGCGCCTTCCTCAGGCGGGGCACCATCAGGACGGCGTCCCCCGGCGGCAGGAAGGAGAAGATGCGAGTCAGCACGTGCAGCGGCAGGGCCGCTGCAGCGGCGGCGATGCGCGCTCTCGCCGCCGCGCGCGTGGTGGGCGGCATTGCAGGTTTACTGTGTGTGGGGGGGGGGTGCATGGGCGGACGGGGGCAGGGCGGCGGTGGGGGGCGGCGCTGCCCGGCAAGCAGTGCGACGACCGCGCTGCTGCAATTCATCAAGCATGCCCTCCCCCGCGGATGGCCAATCCCATGTTGATCACGCACTTGATAAGGCAGGGGAGTGGCGGCGGCGGCGGCGGCGGTGCCCGGGGCGCCTGCGCGCTCGCGCAGCGGCGCGGCGCCCGGGCGCGGCGCGTGCACCCTCGCGTCGGCGGCGCCGGGGCGCGCCGGGAGGCCCGTATAGTAACGAGGGGGATCTAATGAGCGCCCTGATACGGCTGGCAAGGCCGGCTGACTGCCACGCGGGGCGCAAGAGCCGATCTGCCGGGCCCCGCGCCCTCGTCCGTTTCCTCTCGCGCTCGACTGGTTGCTGCTGCCGGCGCCAAGGACTGATTCCTCGGATATTCACAAGCCCTTTCGGCTGGCTGCACTCCGAGGACGAACGCGGCTGTATCTGAGTTTGAGGCGGCGGCGGCCAGGCGGCGGCTGGGCAGCGGCTTCCTGGCGAACGGACTGCGATGCGGCCTGGCTGCGGCGCTGAGAATGCCGCAGCGTTTCCAACATGATGCGGTGCTAACCGCAAGCAGTGACGGAGATGTACAGCACGCGTGAGGGCTTTACACGCACGGCGCCCCGGTTGACCTCAAACTCTGGGGCTTTGGATCGCCCCAGGCGTCCCGGCCGCTACTTCTTTGCTGCGCTTGTCACGTTGAACTTGAAGTAGATGATGTCGCCTGCGAAGGGTTTGGGGATGTGATTTTGGATCCATTAGAACTTGGGAAGTGGGCGGGGCTTGAGAGGGCAGCGGGAGGGGGTGGGTGGGGGAGAACGCCGCTCGCACCACCCACAACGCGCCATCGGCTCGCGATGGTGAGTAAACCCTTCAGACTCCCAAAAGCCCCCCCCAAAAGCCCCCAACCCCCCAACCCCCCCCCACCGTCGTGGACCTCGTAGTTCTTCCCCTCCTGGCGGTACTTGCCCGCGGCCTTGACGGCGTTCTCGCTGCCCAGCTCCTTGAGCTCGTCGTACTTCATCACCTGGGGGGGGGGGTGGTTGGTTTGGTTAGCAAGTTGGTTTAGTCAGTTGTTTTGTTGGCTTGGTTTGATTGGCTGGCTGGCTGGCTGGCTGGCTGGCTGGCTGGCTGGCTCGCACCCTTGTGCTGAGCGTGAGCCTGAGCAACCATGCCCAAAAGCGGTTCGCTGCGCCCGGCAAAGAGCGCCGCCGCCGCGCGGCGGTCCTGCCCCATAAGGCCCCCCACCTCTGCGCAGATGAAGCCGCGCTCAAAGTCGGTGTGGATGGCACCCGCGGCCTGGGGGTTTGGGGGGGGGGGTGGGGGAGGGGGGGTTGGGCCAGGCATGGGGGGTGGGGAGGGGGCCGATTTGGCAAACTGTGCACAGAGAGAGGGAGAGAGGCCCGCGCCGCTGCAGCCCCGCATCTCCAAGGATCGTATCATTAACCTGGAGTTCTGAGCTATGACGCAATCACGCAGTTACGCAAAGTTTACTCACCTGCGGCGCCTTGGTGTGGCGGCGGATCTGCCAGCACTTGACCTCATCTGCACCCGCCGTGAAGAAGTAGATCAGGTGGATGGCCTTGAACCCCGTGGTGATGATCTTGGGCAGCGCGCTGGTCGCGCCCTCCTGGGGTTTGGGGGTTTTGTTTTGGCAGATCGGCGGGTTTTAAGGGCTTGCTGGCATTGCTGTTAGAGCGGGGTTTTGGGTGGAGCCCTCGGCGGCGGTGCTGGCAGGGCCAAACAGCCGCGAAGCGGGGCTGAAAACAGCGCGAAGCGGGCGCGTCGCGAAGCGTCCCAGCCCCCCTCAAAGGCCCACGCACGCAAGGCCGCAAAAAGGGGCGCCCGCCCCCAAACCCCCAAAACCCTCACGTGCTCCTCCGCAAACTTCTTCTGCGCCTCTGCGTCGTCCTCCAGCTCCACCCACGAGTTTTCAAACGCGCCGCTAAAGGGGATGATGGGGTCGCCGCCGTGCTCCTGGGGTTGCGGGCGGCGGTTTTGTTTCGGCGGTTACGGTCGGCGGTTACGGTGAGGGTTGCGGTCGGCGGTTTTGTTTCGGCGGTTTTTGTCGGTGGTTACGGTCGGCGGTTTTGTCCGACAGTTTTGGTCGGCTTTGATGCGGTGAGGGGTCTGCAACGGGCGGGCCCCGGCGGCTCTGCGTGCCAATGAAAAACCTCCCACCACCCTGCCCCCGAAGCAGGATGCGAAACCGCGCCCCCCCCAAGCTCTGCGCGTCACCCACCTTGACCCACTCGAAGATCTTTGGCAGGTGCTTGTTCTTCTTCCGCTGGTAGTCCTTGACGCTCATGTTGACCAGGTACACCACGGGCTTGGCGGTCAGCAGCTGCCTGGGGGGGGGCGGTTGGGGGGCGGTTGGAGGGGTGCGGTTGGGTCAGCAGCTGCCTGATGCGGTTGGGTGTTGGTTTCTCTCCCACAGCCCCACCCTCCCCCCCCCAAAAAAGCCCGCCTTAAGCCACCCCAAATGCCTGTCCCCCCAACACCCCTCCCCCCCACCAGGTGTTGAGCGCCTCCACCTCCCGCAGGTGCCACTCCCCAAAGCCCCACCCCCTATAAGCCCACCCCAAAGCCCCAACCCCCACCCAAACTCCCCCCCACACACACGAAAACCCACCAGGTGTTGAGCGCCTCCACCTCCCGCAGGTTCCACTCCCCAAAGCGGACGTCCTTACCCTCCTCCAGCCACGCCATCACCTGGGGGGTGGAATCAATAGGAGGTCGTTCAGATTTGACTCATTTTAGCTTTGAGATTGACTTTAACTCATTAACTCGGGAGCTTGGGCCTTTCGGGGGTGCGCCAACTGTGCATCCAGTTCAAAATTCGTAGTGCGTGCGTAGTCAAAACCGGTTTCCCCCCTTCCTCCCCTGCATCCCCCCCCCCACCTTCTCAGCGATCTCCTTGTCCTCCTTCTGCTCCTTCTGCACCGCACCCCTCAGCTTGGACAGGGACTCGATGATGCCTTTTGGGGGGGGGGAGTGTTTGGAAGGGGGGGGTTGGGGGGGGGGGGTGATGGGTTTTTGTGTTGGGGTGGGGTTAATGTTTTTGGCAGCGTTGGCTAGCACACACGGCCGTCAACCCCAGAGCCGATCCAAAGAACCCGGCTCCCCCCCCCAAAAAACCTCCCCCCCCCCCACCCCACCCCCCCACCCCACCATTGAGGCGCTCCTTGTCCTTGAGGCGCAGCTCCGCGTGGATGATGTCCAGATCGGCCACGGGGTCGATGCGGTCCTCAACCTTTGGGTTTGGGGGGGGGAGGTTTTGGGGGGGTTGCGGGGGGTTGCGGGCGGTTGTGGGCGGTTTTGTTTTTGGGGGGTCGATGCGGTCCTCAACCTTTGGGTTTGGGGGGGGAGGTTTGGGGGGGTTGCGGGCGGTTGTGGGCGGTTGGGGGGGAGGTGGGGGTTTGCGGGCAAAGCCACCAACGGCCCGTGACTCGCGGGCGACGGGTGACGGGTGACTCACGTGGATGACGTCGGGGTCGTCAAAGGCGCGGGTGACGTGGAAGATTCCGTCCACAGCGGATATGTGGGAGAGGAAGGCGTTGCCCAGGCCCTCGCCGTTGGCGGCGCCGCTGCGGTTTTGGGGGTTTTGGTTGAGGGAGGGGCGGGCGGGGCTGCGTCGGGGCGCGGGGCTGGCAACTGCCGGCGCCGGCGGCCAGACGAGCTTCGGGCACAGCGACCCCCCCCCCTCCCGCCGCCGCTGGACATGAGCCCGCGCTGCCCACCAAACAAGCTGCCAAGCAGCCTCTTGAGGCGAACAAAAAGCGACCACCAACCCCCCGTCCCCCCCCAAAATCAAACCCCCCAAAAGCTAAGCAGCGCACCGGACCAGGCCCGCGATGTCCACAATCTCCAGGAACGCGGGCACCCCGCTCTTTGGCTTGTAAAGGTCCACCAGCCAGTTGTAGCGGTCGTCGGGGACGTTGACGCGCGCCTTGGGGTGGGGTGTTGCGTGTGGACCGCATTCCGTTGCGACTCAGCAAGCCGTGTGGCTGGCTTTCACGGTTCTTCCGGGTTCCAGCCCACTCTCCAACCCCTCCAAAAACCCCACCGCCACCCCAAAAGCCGCTCAACCTCCTGAAACCCCCTCAACCCCCTCCAAACCCCTGCAAGCCGCCCCTCAACCCCCTAAACCCCCCCCATAAACCCCCCAACCACCCACGTTGTTGGGGTCGATTGTGCAGAAAGGAAAGTTCTCAGCCGGTATGCCCATCCGCGACAGCGTGTTGAACAGCGTGGACTTGCCAACGTTGGGCATGCCCACAATACCCATCTGCAGGGGGAGGGAGGGGGGAGAGGGGGGACGTTTGTTGAAGCGTGGTGTCTGGGGCCGTTGGGCGGCGCGGCGCGGCGAGCGGGGGCTGGCGGGGCGCCGCGGGGCGGATGGCAGCTGCCGGGTGGGGCGGCGGCGGGCTTGCCGGCTGGCCGCGCACTGGCGGGCGGTTGGGCCGCCTTGGTGGCCACTGCTGGTCGCATGCAATCTGCCGCGGCCAGCGGCGGGGACGTCCAGACCGTTCGCCAATCCCCAACCGCCCAGGAGGCCTCCAACTGCTGCCGCCCGCTCGGGGCCGCCCAGCCCGTCCCAACGGAGGCGCTGCCCATGCAAGCTCGCCTTGAGGTTGGACTTGAAGCGGCCCAGGATGGGCCGCTCCTTCGGCCCGTCGTCCTTCTTCTTGGGCGCCATGCTGCCTGCGTGCGAGGGCGGCCGGCGGATCGGGTCGCATGCGTGCAGCAGCGGGCGCGGCTGCGCGGCGCGCGGCGCGCGCGCGGGCAGGTCCGCGCCGCTGCGGCTGCAGAGATGCGCGCACGCGGCGCTGATGCTGTCTTTTTAAACCCCGGATTGCATCGCCACGCATCTGGGACGCACCGGGGCTGCCGCTGAGCGCTGCGGCGGGTGTGCGGCGCGCGGGCGGATCTGCGGGGGGGCCTGAGAGGCCGGAACGGGGCCCTTTCAGAGTTGAAAGGGCAGCGTGGAAAAGGAACGGGCTCGTCGGGGTCGGCCGAGAGGTGCGGCGGCGGCGGCGCGACCAAGGCCAAGGCCAAGGCAGCTGCCCCCCCCCCCCCTCGGGCATCGGCGCCCCGTGCGCGATTGCAGCAGCACTGCCCACTGCCCCCAGCCAAAGGCGCGCCACGCTGAGGGCCAAGTGACGCTTGCTGAGGAGCGGCTGGCAAAATGTGTTTGTTTTTACCCTCGGCGGCGGCGGCGCTTTGACCAGCGCGCAGGGGGGGGGGTGCAGGTGGTGGGAAGTGGCGAGCTGTGCAATCGATTGGGCGGCCCAGCGGGGCGCTCCCAAGCACGCAGACGGCGCGGCGCACGCTCTCTTGCAAAGGCAGAAAAAGGAATGAAAGCACGTTTGGGAGAGACGGAGAGCAGCAGCCGCGCGCGCACAAACGCGGCGCGGCGGGGCGAGGCGCATTCCGGCAGCGCGCCCCGCGCCGGCGCCGGCGCCGCGCGCGCGCGCGCGGACCCAAACCAAGCCAAAAACAGAGCCAACGCGAGGCGCGGCGCGGGTCACGCGACAAACAGCACAAACACGGCCATGAACAGCATCAGCACCAGGAACACCTTTATCATGAGCATCCGGTTCGAGCTTATGGAGTTGAGGTACCGCATGAGCTGCGCCTTGGCGCTGTCGACGTTGCCCAGCGTCTCCTCCACGTTCTCGTCGATCCGCTGCGCCATCTCCCCCTGCGCCTGCACCATCTCGGCCAGCTGGGTGAAGATGGAGCCCAGCTCCACTATCGTGGCCTCCACGTTTTGCAGCGCCTCGGCGCGGGAGGAGAGGTAGCCGTCCGTCTGCTGGAGGGCCAGCTGCTGCTGCATGGCGCCGCCGCCGCCGCCGCCGCCGGGCTGCGGGCGGTTCGGGTTGCGGCGGGCGTCGCGTCGGGCGCTGCTGCTGCTGCTGCTGGTGCACATGCGGCCGTTGCAGCGCGCGGTCGCGCTGCAATGCCGCACGCAGAAGCGGCAGCGCGTTGATATCAACTGCGGCCGTTGACCTCGCCTGCTAATTCAGTGCCAGGAACTCTTCCATCAGTAAACGTCAACCCCCGAACCCGCACCTGGCCGCCGAATAGGCTGGAGGCCGTCCGCGCGCCGCTGCTGTCCCCCCCTGCCGCAAGCAGCGGCGTCCGCTCGAGCAAGCCTGCCGGGCAGGGGCAAAGGGGCGCGCGTCAAAGGGGCGCCGCGGGCTTGCATGCAATGCGCCGCGGCGGCGAGCAGAACCGGCGGAGTGGCACCACACCACACCGCATAACAGGCCAGGCAGGCACTAGCGGTGTGCAGCACCCCACACAACTGCTGCCCTCCGATCCTCCCGCCGGCCCTCAACACACGTGCGCACCCACACCCGCCCCCCGCGCCACCCACTGCTGCACACACACAACCCCACCCCCCGCGCCACCCACTGCTGCTGGCGTCCGGCTGGCTTGAGAAGAGCTGCCGCCGTTCGTTGTGGACCTTCAGGTTGTCCGTCCGCAGGGTCAGCACCTGGAGGGGGGCGCGGGGTTTTGGGGGGTGTTTTTGGTGTGAGTGTGTGGGTGAGTGGGAGGGGCGTGGGTGGAGGGGCGTGCTCGGGCTGTGTGGCGTCCAGCGCTAGGCAGGGTGTTTTGGGGGGGCCCGCGGCGGCGCGCATGTGAATAGAGGACAAGCAGGGGAGGGAACGAAGCCGGCCAAACCGCCTCAGTAGTCACCCCCCTTGCCCCCAGCCCAGATCGCAAAGCGCCGCCCAGATCGCAAAGCGCAGCCCAGATCGCAAAGCGCAGCCCAGATCACCTCCTTGAACTCCGCCGTCGCGTCCTTGAGCCGCGTCCTCAGCGAGTCCACCACCGTGTGCGAGTGCTCCTCGCTCTGCTTGTTGGCGGCGTCCCCGCGGCGCGCGGAGACGCGCTGCAGCTCGGCGATGCCGTCGTTGAGTGACTGTATGTCCCGCTTTATGATGCCCGTGAGCTCGTCTATCTCGAGGGATGGGTCGTCGAACATGGAGGTGCGCTTTGCGAGCTGCGGGGGCGGGGGCGGGGGGGGGGGGGCAGGACGGGCGGGCGGGCGGGGGTGTTGGCCGGGCTGGGTGGGGGACAGGATGGCGGGCGATGGGGTGCGTGCCGCCGCAGCTGCCGCTTCTGCTTGCGGGTCCGCCACAGCAGCTGCAGGCGGGCGGGCGGCGCACTGCTGGCCCCGGCTGGCCAGGCGAGGCGGCGCAGGCGCGCGCCTGCGCGAGCTTCTGCAGCTTCATTGAGGTCTTGTGGATGGCCAGCCCGATCTGCGACGCCTTGCGCGCAAACTCCGACTGCTGCAGCACGGCCGCCTTGGCCGGGTTGTGGGCGGCGGCGCCTGCGGTCGGGGCGCGGGAGCGGCAGCGGGGCGCCAGGCTCAGCAAGCGCTGCCGGGAGGGAGCGCAGCGGCGCAGCGCGCAGCCGGCTCGCCGGCGCGCCGTCCTGCAGCGGCCGCACACCCCCACCCGCGGGCGCGCTTCCACTCATCCCACGCACCTCCATTCTGACTGTACGGTCCGGCGGAGGCTCCCTGCGAGCGGGAAGCGGGCCGTTCAGGTCGGTTCCAGGCGCGCGGCGACGCTGGAGGGCACCCCCAGGCAGAGGAGACTCACCTGAGCCTTCTGAAGCCGCTCAGCTATGCTCTGAAACTCCGCCGTCCGATCGCGCAGGCTCGTGCCGGCCCGCATGGTGGTCGGGGGCCCCCGCTGGGGTGCTCAAAGGCGTTTGGCTTTCACGCGGGCGCGTGAATGGTCGAGGAAGGGCACGGCTTCCAATTGGTTCTGCGCTGGACACGGGAAACGCCCCGCCCTGAAAGCCACACCCCGCCAGGAAGCTGCCCCCCCCGCCGCTGCTTGCAAACGCGCTGTCCCCCCCGTGCGTCCGGGCCTGCCCCCGCTGCACCGTGATGCGCCTCCCCGCCCCGCATCCAGAGCTGTTCCCCCTTGTCTGCGCGCGCCGGAGGGGAACAGAAAGGCTACAGGGCTTCCACCGAGGCGGCGTGCCGAGGCGCACCGCCGCGGGCGGCCGCCAACCCGCCCGCCGACGCGGCCGCCGGCTGCGCAGTGCGAGCAAAACGAAACGGGTGCGTGTCCAAATCAAGGGCCTGTCAATGAGGCGCCGTCCGGTCGAAAAGGCGTGGGGTGCGTCATCGTCGCGGTCAGTCCGGGTACGGTCAGCAGCGGGCGGGGCCCCGTGCGCCCTGCGAGAGGGAACGCAGGAGGCAGGCGCATGCAGGGGCGGGGCTGGCGACGGCGGCGCGGCGGCGCGGCGCCCGCCGCGGCCGCGGCAGAGGCAGCGCGGCGCGCCTCCGGGCCGTCCCGCCTGGGGCGCCTGCGGCCCCTCGATCAGTCGCTGTCGCTGTCGCTGACTTTCTTCTTCTCCTTCTCCCTGAGGGGGCGGGTAAGCGGGGCTGAGGTTCAGGGGCCGGGCCAAGCAGCGGGGTGCGGCTGTGGGGGGACGGATCGGCTGACAGCCCGTTAACACGCGCAGCGCAGCACATTGAGGCACAGGGCAGCGCCGGGCGAGGCCCCCAGTGGTGCAGTTTCTGTACAAAACTCCCCCCTCCCCCCCTCCCTCCCCCGCCCACTTCTTGTCCTTCTTGTGCTTCTTCTTCTCCTTCTTGTCCTTGTGGTGGTGCCCCTCCCCCTCGCCCTTGCGCTTGTCGCCGGTCGCCGGCGTCGCGGCGGGGCCGTTGGGGGCCTTGGCTGGCGTGGCCTCGGGCGCGGGGGCGCCGTGGTACCTTTGGGGGGGAGGCGTTTTGGGGGGCGCAAAGGCCGGGGCAATACCATCAGCGGTGCGGACTTGGAATCCTGTGTTCCTGCCACCAAACCCACAGGCAGGACTTGGCGCGCCAAACCGGCAACTGCGAACCGGCAACTGCAGACCGGCAACTGCAGACCGGCAGGTGCAGCAAAGGCACCCCAGGCCCGGCGGAGCGACGGGGCCCCCTCCGCCGCCCTGAAAACCGAGGGAACAAAACTTCCGCAGGAGAAAAAGCCCGCCGCCCCCTGGCCAACTGCCTCCCCCACTTTGAGATGTAGTGGGTGAAGTCGATGGCCTCCAGCCCCCTCTCGCGCTCCATATCCTTCAGCTGCTCCATCAGCGGCTTGACCTCGCCGCCGGCGGCGATGGCGGCGTTGAAGCGGTCCCTTTTGGGGCGGGGGCGGGGGGGTGGTTCGTTTCGTGGGGAGGGGGTGTGAAAGGGAGCTTTGAAGGGGTCCCTTTTGGGGCGGGGGTGGGGGGTGTTTGTTTCAGGGGAGGGGGAGAGGGCAGGAGGGGTGAGCGGGGGGGTGAGCGCAGTCTAAATGGGGACACACGCACGCATGCACGCATGCGCTGATGCACACAAAGCTGGCAAGGGTCGGGCCCCCAAAACCAAAGAAAGCAAGGGGCCCAGCGCCGCGCGCGCACTTGAGCAGGTTGAGGCGCTCCTCCATGCGGGTCTTGACGTGGGCGGGCAGCTTCTTCCAGGTGGTGCCGACCTGGCGGTTTCGGGGGGTTTGATTTGAGCCCAAACTGCTGCCTGCCCCCGCAAACCTCAGCCGTTCAAAAGCAGCAAAGCACACAGGAAACAGGCAAGGAAAAGCACGCAGAGCAAAGCACTGAGAGCAAAGCGCCCCACCGTCGAAATGGTGGCCAGCTCGGGCTTGCCCGAGGCCTTGAGGTGCGCCATGGCCACCGTCGCAAAGGCCTGGGGGGGGAGGGGGGGGGGGCAGTTCCGCGGGGTGTTTAGTCGGGTTTCCAGATGGCACCCAAGGCAGCTGGTGAGGTCTGTTGGTCGGTTGGCACCGTGCAGCCCAGCCCCCAGAGCGCTCCCGCCACCGCGGCAAAGCTCGCTTGGGCGGGCCGCACCCACCAAGCGCCGGCGGCAGGCCGCGGCCCAAGGGCCCGAGCTTCTCAGGTCCTCTCCCCCCACCAAACCATTTCCCCCTTCAAGCACCCTCTCACGTTGTAAGCGCTGCGGATGGTCTTGGGGCCGCTGCCGGCGGCGCCCTTGGCCTTGCCCTTGCCCTTCTTGCCCCCCAGCTTGCCGCCGGCCGCCACCTCTGACAGCATCTTCTTATAGGCGGGGTGCTTCTGCGCCGCGGTGAGCGCGGCCTCCACCTGATCGATTTGAATTTGAATTTGGGAGGCGAGGTCAGCGCATTGCCAAACGTTGGCCTGCAGCTCGGCGCAAAGCAAAGCAAAGCAAACCAAACCAAAGCAAAGCAAGCAAAGCAAAGCAAAGCAAAGCAAAGCAAAGCAAAGCAAAGCAAAGCAAAGCAAAGCAAAGCAAGGCGAGGCAAGCTACGTTCGAAAAAAGCAGGCCAGAATTCAAACCGGGAAAGTCAGCAGCAAGACCCACCGCGTCCTCGTTCAGCAGGCCCACCAGCGCGCCGCGGAACAGCGCCGTCATGCCCTGCGGCCGTTTTCGCGCGTTTGAGGGGGGGGGTGCTGGGGGCTTGCGCCGCGCGCTGGGGGCTGCGCGCGCGTGCGACTCGGAATGGCTGGCGGTTTTCAGATGGCTCGCATTTGCCGCCAGCGGCAGCCGCCCCCGAGCGGAAGGCCCCCCAACACACACGCAGCCCCTCCCTCTCTACAACACTAACACAACACAAACGCCAACACAAACATAAACAGTTCAACACAAACGCAGAAGCGCACGCACCTCCACGATGACGGCGGCGTCGGCCTCGCGCCCCTGCCTCTTCTTCTTCTCAGGCGCCGCCGCGGGCGTCGGCGCCGGCGCGTCAGAGTCCGTGGAGCTCATTTCTCTGCCGCTGCCCTTTAAAGTAAAGGGGGAGAGGGGGGTAAAAGACCTCCCTGGCGGGGCGGGGCGGGGCGGGGCGAGGGGCCGCAGCAGCGGCCGGGGCGGCGCGTCGGCGGTGCTGGCGGTGGCGCCGGCCGAGGCGAACGCGACGGCGCCGCCGCTGCCGCCACAACGAGCGTCCCAAGCTGCTTGCACCGCCTGCAGCCGCCGGCGCGGCCACGGCTGACGCGAAGCGGTGCCAGCTCGCGGGCGGGGGCGGGGGCGGCGGCGGCGGCAGCGCCAGGTCTGCCGCCCCGCCCCCGCCGCGGCGTGCGAGCCGCAGGCATCCAGCCCCGGAGTGTCGGAACCATCCCGTGTTTCCCCCCCTGGTCCCCGCGACCCCGACCCCACCTCGCTTGACAGCGCGCACCCGACGGCGGTGTGGAGTGCCGGGCTAAATGTCTCAGTCGTTGACTCCAGCAGCTGATTGTAGTACTTGCGAAGAGATGTACAGCGATAACGGCCTCCGAATGAATTGAATCGCCGGTTCAAGTGATCTGGTCATTTCCCGCGCGGCGCGCGCACCCTCGCGGCCGCCCAAATGCGCCATGAAAGGCCGTGAACATGCTGCGACCCGCGCGCTGCTTTGCCGGCAGCCGCGCCGTCGGCGGCTCGGGGCCGGTGGCGGCACCGCCGCCGCCAGCGGCGCGAGCCGCCTGCGGGGACCGCCAGCGCGGGCGGCCCCTGCGCACCCCGAAATGGGCGTGGGCGCTGCAAGCGGTGGCGCGGGAGCCGCCGCATCCCAGCCCCGACGGCGGCGGCGGCAGCGGCAGCGGCAGCGGCAGCGACAGCGGCGAGGCCCGCCCCGAGGCGGACACGGGCGGGCGCCTGGCCCAGCGCCAGGCGCGCCTGCGCGCGCTGCAACGCAAGGCGGCGGCAGCGTCTGCGCAGCGGCGGCGGCAGCAGGAGCAGGAGCAGGAGCAGGAGGAAGAGGACAGCGACGGAGCAGCAGCACAAGAGGGGCCGGGGCGTGAGCAGGACATGGCCCAAACGCCAGTGCCGCCAGAGCCGCAGCAGCAGCCGCAGCCGCAGCCGCAGCAACAGCCCCAATGGGGCGCCGGCGACGACGATGACGCCCTCGCGGCCGCCGCCGCCGCGCTGTCCGCCCGCTGGGCCGGCGCGCCCCTCCTGCCGCCGCCCGGCGCGCCGCGCCGCGACGAGGCGGGGGACAGAGCCCTCACGGCGCGCCTCAGCGCGGCGGCGGCGTGGCACCAGGTCGCTCGCGAGCTGGGCGCCGCGCGCGCGCCGCCGAACCAGCAGCACGTAGCCGCGGCGCTGTCGCGGCTGGCCGCGCTCCGCGCCGCGGCCGCGGCGGCGGCGCCGCCGCCGACATCAGCGGCGGGGGCCGGGCCGGCGGGCCCCCCGCCGCGCCGCCCGCCGCCGCCGCCGCTGTCGGACGGCCAGGCGGCGCTCGTCGAGGCGCTGGCGGCGCGGCTCTCCGGCGGCTGGGGGCTGCTGAGGGGCATCGCGCTCAGCGCGTGCCTCGTCGGACTGGCGCGCCTGGACTGCCCCCTAGCGCCGCCCGAGGAGGCGGGCGCGCTCGCCGCCGTGGCCGCCGCCGCGCCCGGTGTGCTGCGCCGCCAGACCGTGAGCATGCTTTGGGCGCTGGCGCGGCTCGGCGCGGCGCCGCCGCCGGGCTGGCTGAGCGGCGTGCTGCGGTCGAGCGGCCTCGACGGCGCCGCGGGGCTGTCAAAGCTGCGGCCAGAGGGCCTGGTCCCGCTGCTGTGGGCGCTCGGCCGCTGGCGCGGCGACGACCTCGAGGGGCCCGCGGCCGCCGCGCTGCTGGCCGCCGCCGCGCGGGCCAGCGGCGACGTTGGGCCGCGGGGCCTGGCGATCGCCGGCTGGTCGGCCGCCCGCTGCGGGCTCGCGCGCGCCGCGGGGCCGGGGCCGGCCGGCGCGTGGGCGGAGGGCTGGGCGGCGGCGGTAGAGGCGGCGGCGCGCGGCGCGGACGGCCACGACGCGGCGCTGTCGCTGTGGGCGGCGGCCAGCCTGGAAATCCCCGCCTTGGGCGGCGGCAACGGCGGCGGCGGGGGCAGCGGGGGCAGCGGGGCGGCGCGCGCGCCGGCTGCCTCGGCCGCTGATGGCGGGCCCGCTCGGCCTGTGTGGGACGGCGACGGGGGGGGCGACGGCGGCAGCAGGTTTCTGGGCGCGCCGCAGTGGCGGGGCGGCGGCGGCGGCGCGGGGGCAGCCGATCCGGGGGCGCGTGCCGCGCTGTGGCGGCCCCCCGCGAGCATGCTGGATGCCCTCTCGCGACAGGCGGCGGCCGCCGCGGCGACCGCCGCGCGCGCGCACGGCCGCGGCCGCAGGCAGGCCGGCGGCGGCGACGCAGCTGCCGGCGCCGCGGCAGAGGCGGTTGTCGCGCTGTGGTCGCTCGGCCGCCTCCGGTACCGCCCCGCGCCGGCGCCGCTGGCGGCGCTCGCGTCGGCGCTCGCGGCGGCGGCGGCCGCGGGGGCGCTCGCGCCGCAGGGCTTTGCGATGGGCGCGCTCGCGCTCGCGCGGCTGCGCGTGCGCCCGCCCCCTGAGTGGCTCGACGCCATCCAGGACGGCGCGTACGAGCTGCTGCCGCTGTTTGCCCCGCGGGAGGCTGCCGGACTACTCTCCGGACTGGCCGCGCACCGCCACATCCCGTCAGAGGCCTGGATGGCCGTTTGGTGGTGGGACACGGGCACCAAGCTGGGGGACTTTGGGCCCCAGGAGCTGGCCGTCAGCCTACGCGCTGCGGTGGCGCTGGGCCAGGCGCCGCCGGCCGGCTGGCTGCGCGCGTGGACCGCGCGCAGCGCGCGGCTGCTGCGGCGCCGCGCGCTCGGCGGGCGCGCGCTGGCGATCAGCCTCGCGGCGTTTGCGGCGCTGGAGCGGCCGCCGGGCGGCGATTGGATGGCGGCGTTTTGGGCGGTGACGCTCGCGCGAGACGACGCAGCGCGCGGCGGCGGCGGCAACAGCGGCGGCGGCGGCGGCGACGGCGGCGGCGGCGGCGGCGGCGGCCACGACTCACCGAGCATGGAGCGCTGGGGCACGGGCACGTGCGAGCGCGTCGCTTGGGCGCTCGCGCGCCTGCGGCTGGCGCCGCCCCCCGAGTGGGGCGACGCGTTCCTTGAGCGGACGCGCCCGCTGCTGCGGCGCTGCCTCCCTCCCCGGCTCGCGGCGCTGCTGTGGGCGGTCGCGGCGCTGGGGCTGCGGCCTAGCGCGGCGTGGCTCGCCGAGGCGGCGGCCGCGCTCGACGCCAGCGGCGCGCGCGGCGACGCCGCCGGACTGCTCGCGGCGGGCCGGCCGGCCGCGCAGCAGCTGCACGACCGGCGCGCCCAGCAGCAGCAGGTGCGGCCGCCGTGGCTGCGGCTGCAGCGCACCCACCTGGCGCAGCTGGTGTGGGCGCTGGATCGCCTCGACCCCACCGGCGGCGCGGTGTCCAGGGCCGGCCTGCCGAGATGGCAGGACATGTAGTAAAATCGCTGATCTCTCTTGTTAGGGGGCCTTTGGGCCGGTTTCTGGGGGACTGCGGCGGGCGACCGTGGGCGTTGACCACATGTCAGACTACGGTACCATCGCAACAAGATCAGTCAAGCACACCCCCCAATCGTCCCGTGCCCCCTGGTCTGCGGCGAACAAGCAGCTGATATGTACGCGAACGCAATGGCACCGGACCGGGGGTCGGGGAGGCCTCGCCCTGGCCGGTGGAAGGGGGTGACAATCGGTGCCGGAAGTGATGCGTGTCCTTTTGCTTGGGCACTTGAGCTTGCGACGGGCCGCGGGCCAATCATTGCGCGCAATCCAAAGGCTATTTTATTAGCTATTCTATTCCCACGATCGCGCGCCCCCACGCGAGTAGCAACCCTGTGCACGCCGCGGCCCCGCAGACCAGCCCTCGCACGTTCCCTACCACCGCGCGCGCCGCGATCGAAGCGTCGGACTCCCAAAGTTATGATCGACATGGCTCACGCCGGCATAGCGCCGCCGGCGGGCGGCGAGGACACCATGCACGGCGCGCAGGCCGCGGGCGCGCAGTACGCCGCCGCCGTCGCCGCCGCCGCCGCCGGCGGCTCGCCCCTCGCCGCCGACGCCGCCGCCGTGAGCAGCTGGCTCGCCGCCGCGGGCGCCGCAGCGCAGCTGCCGGCGCCGCTGGACGTCGCGGCGGCTGACGCGGGGCTCTGCGACGACGACGACGACGCGGCGCTGCAGACCGGCGGCGGCAAGGCCGCGGAGCAGGCCGCGATCGACTCCCCCCTCTACCGCACCGACGAGTTCCGCATCAAGTGAGCGCGCCGCGCGCCGCGCGCCGCGCGCCGCGCGCCGCGCGCCAGTCGCGGCCAGCGCCCCCGCCTGCGCGCGCAGTGCAAGCGCCGCGCCAACCATGCGCGCGCAGACCGTGGGAGCGCCTGGGCGCTTCGAGCGCACGGCCCCTCCCCACGCGACCGCCCCGCCGCCGCCGCCGCCGCCGCTGCAACCTCCCCGCCCTCCAACCCCCTCCCCGCAGCTGCTACAAGGTCATGGCCTGCAACCGCCGCACGCCCCACGACTGGTGAGGCGCGCGCGCACGCGCGCGCCCCTGCTCGCCCGGACCCCCGCCCGGTCTGCCCAGACCGGCCGCCGCCAGTCCGGCCTGGCCGCGCCCCAGACCGGCCGGCCTGCCGGCACCCATGCCTAGACCCAGAGCATGCCTCCCCCTCTGCTAGCCGCCGCCCGGAGGTTTCCGGCCTGCTGCCCCCGGCCCCACTCCCGTCCCCCACCTTGCCTGCCACCCCAAGACCCCCAGCCCCCGTGGGGCCAGACCCAGCCCACCCCACCCGCCCCCGCCCCCGCCGCCCCCAACCCCCCAACCCCCTGCAGGAAGGGCTGCCCCTTCGTCCACCCCGGCGAGCACGGCCGCCGCCGCCCCCTCACCATCGCCCGCTACGAGGCGGTCATGTGCCCCGCGGTCCGCCGCGGCGAGCCCTGCCCCGCGGGCGACACCTGCACCAAGGTGCGTGGGTTTGTCCGACGTTTGGTCAGTTTACATAAGCAGGGGCCCCAGCCCTTAACCCCTCTTCAAACTGGGGCCCGCAAGTGCTGTTTCAGGCGCGGTTGGATACAACGACCGGGCAGCTGTGCACTCCAGCTGGCACAGATCTAAAGGGGCCGAACAGGCCCTGAACAGAAGTCAACTCTTGACTGTCAACCCTCGACTGAATGAGCCCCTCCCCTCGCATCCGCTCCCCCCTCTGCCCTCCGCCAGGCGCACAACGTCTTTGAGGTGAGCCGTCGACTCAACCAGGGGCGTTTCCGCATGTGTCAGCCCGTATTTGCCTGCGATTTATCCCCTCCAATGCGTTTTGCCGTGAGGCCCTTACTTGAAACCCCCTCCCCACACAGTCTGCGCCTTCAACCCCGCGGCCGAAACCCTCAGCCACCCCAAGGACTGACTTACGGTCGCAAAACCCCCGCCCCCCAATCAACGCGCGCAGATGTGGCTACACCCCGACCGCTACCGCACCCAGATCTGCATCCAGGGCACGGGCTGCACACGCAAGGTGCGGCCGGGGCAGCTTGGCCCTTGATCGGCGGCCCTTTGGGCAGCAGGCTGCGCCGCCGAAAGGATCGGCGCAGTCGCTCGGCACGCAGTCTGGACCGTTTTGGCTGTGCGGTTGAGTCTTAGGTATGCTCAATCGCGACCTACCTGCAGGCACGCCACCGAGCTGCATCGCCCAGATCTCTCCAGCCTCAACTCACCCCTGCGCCCGCCCCCAATCAAAACAACCGCCTACCAGATCTGTTTTTTTGCCCATACTCCTGACGAGCTCCGTCGTCCGCCCCGCCCCGCGTCGGGCGCCGGCGGCCGGTCCTCCTCCCGCAACGGCGCCGCCCCGGCCGGCGGCGGCAGCGCCGGCGCCAGCCCGCGCGGCGGCGGCGGCGGCGGCAGCGGCGCCTCGGCCGGCGCCGGCTCGGCCTCCGTCCAGATGGCCGCGTCCCCGGGCAGCAGCGGCTGGTCGACTTCCACCGCCGGCAGCCTCGGCGCCGGCTCTGCCTTCTCGAGCGCCCAGTACATCCCCGGGGCCTTCGTGCCCGGCGGGCTCTCGCCTCAGCTGCTGGAGCTCACCGGCGGCGGCGCGCTGCTGGCGGGCCACCAACACGCCGCCGCCGCCGCGGCCGCCGCCGCCTACGCCGCCGCGGCGGCTGGCCTGCCGCCGCCGGCCGGCGCGGCGGACGCCCGCGGCGCGATGCTGCTACTCCACGGCGCTGCGAGCGGCAGCAGCGCGTCGCTCGACGCGCTGGCCGGCGGCGCCGCCGGCGGCGGCCGCTCCAGCCCGCTCGCCGCCGCCGCGCTGTACGGCGGCGGCTTCAACCCGCCGGCGCCGGGCATGCCCGGCGCGCCGCCGCCGCTGCCGCTGCCCGCCGGCGCCGGGTTTGGCGCGTGGCCGCCGCCGGCGCTACAGCTTGGCCTGGGCGCGTGGCCGCCGGCTGGCAGCGGCTGATGAGTGCCGACGCGAGCTGCGATGAGTCATCACCAGCAGTGCCGGCAACACACGTGCACGCCAGGCCTCCTAGCAGGCCATGCCTGGCCTCGAAAACCTGCAGAATTGCCACGCGTCTGGGTTTCAGACATTTCCCTCCCTCTCCCTCCCCCTACATACACAAGCGCGGCAAAAACTCTATCCCATGCGCACGCGCTTGCGCACGAACAAACGCACGCGCGCATGCGCACACACGCGCGCGCACGCACGAAGCCCCTGCCGCTGCGCGGCGCGCCTTGCTCCCTACCCGCTGACACCTCTCCCCCACCTCCCAAACACCGGCACGCCGCCCCTCGCATGCGCATGCAGCGCAGGCCCCACACCTCTGCCCAAATACGCGCGGCCCGACCCTTCAGCCGCCAGCTTCATTCTAATTCCCCTTTTCCTTTCATTGCCACCGGCGGGGGCTTTCGCCCCCCCCCTGTATTGCAGCGCAGCACCCGCGGCGCGGGGCGGCGGCCGCGCCCAGCGCGGGTTCGCCTTCCCCAGCGCGCGGCGCGCGCCAGAGCGGCACCCTCAGTTGTTGCCCTGGTTTGTGTGCCACCCGGCTGCAGGCCCCCGCCGGCCCTTTGACCGGCCGGCCCGTTTTGCCCCCCAGCCGGCGTTGCCTCCCCTGCGAGCCGGCTGCGAGGGCGCCTTTTTGCAACCACCCCTCTTGCCTTCAAAGGAATGGCGGCGGCTGCTCTGCGAGCTTTGAGCGCGCGCACCCGCGCGCGCCCCGCTGCCCTAGCCCGCGCGCTGCCGCGGCCGCGCACCCCCCGCGCATTCGAGCGCGCCGGCCGCCCGCCGGCACGCGAGTGGTCACTGACCGAACGATCTGGCAGATCCGGCCCCAACAGCGGGCCAAGAATACAAATAGGCGACTGCTCATAAACCCCAAAGGCAGGCACTCAGGCCTCTGTCCAATAGCAAAGCTCGCGGGCCCCTGCGCCCCCGAACTATCGGCCTCTTCAAGGCAGCTCTGTACGCTGGCTGCGTGTGTCGCGGCGGCGGTGGCGGCGGCGAGGCCGACGGGCGCGCCGCGTGGCCTTGCCCGCGGCGCGCGCTCGTTCGCCGGCCGGGCGCCGGCGCCGGCTCGCGCACGCGCCGCGCCTCCCAAAACCACCCCCAGAAACATGGAATCAGCCAATAAAACGATACGCATGCCGCCGTTCTCAAAGGCTTTTTGGGGGACCCTGGGGATGTGTCCGCTTGTTGCAGACTGATTTGCCGCTGTGGCCGCTCCTGTAGTATTCCGTCGTCCCCCCCCGCGCGTGCGCGTTCTTCGCTTATTTTGATTAGTGGTGGGATTGAACCGACCAACGGCGGCAGCTTCTGGCTTTCCCCTGTAACCCTGCGCGCCACAGCGGCAATGCCAAGTCTGGCGGTCAAAGCATCGGCCGCACACACCAGTCACCGGCAGGTTTGACCAGTGCCCGCAACGGGGCGGTCAACGGGGTCAGCATGGCCACGACTCGTGCAGCCCAGTTTGCGCACCACCGCGGCTCTGGAATACGGGGCAAGCAGCCGACACAAGTGCCCCACAACGGGCCGCGTCCTGCCCCGGCAGCCAGCGGGCAGCGGGCGGCGGCAGCGGGCAGCGCGCGCTGCAGCGGCTGCTCGAGTGCCGCGCGGTTCCGCCGACCCCAAGTGCCCCGCCGCGCTCCCGCGCAATCGATCAGCACCGGCACCGATCCTAATTTGCGCTTCCCGGCGCTACCGCGCTGTCTAGCCCCCGCGCCCACTTGGCGCGGGGAGGGCCCGAGCTGGGGCCCAAGTCGCCCTAGGGTCGCCGCGAGGCGAGGCAGCGAGGCCAGATGGAGAGCCATCACGACATACGGCCGATTTTTCACGTGGCGCCTCAAGCGGGCTGGGTGAGCGCCAGCTGTGTGTGGGGCTGCTCTTGCAGCGCGCCTGCCGGCCCCTGGCAAGGCCGAATCGGGCGAAGCGTGCTTGAAATCGCGACTTGAGGTCGTCCTGCCCGTGGTGGAGGCCGCAGATCCTCAAGCCGCGCGCCCTGCAGCCGCTACGTGGCCGCGCGCTGCCGCCGCGCGCGTGGTGCGCTGCCCTGTCCGTCGACGGCCCCTTCGAACGCGCCCCGCCCCCGCCCGCCCTGCCCTGCCCCTCCGCCCGCCCGCAGGTCAACGATCCGAATGGTGGGCGCCTGCCGCCGCGCGCGGGATGGCGCATCGACGCGGGGGAAACCGGGGGAAGCCGCCGTTAGCGCGGGACAGGCCGCGGCAAAGGCGGCCGGAAGCTGGCCCGTGCCGCCCCCAAGCAGCAGCGCTTTCAGTGCCGCTCAGTGCCGCCCCCTCCGCCGCCCGCCGCCCTCCTCCAACCAGGCCCCTTCATGTACAAAGGCAAATACCACCTGTGAGTTGCAAGCCGCTTGCGCAGACGAGCCGGCTGCAAAGGCTGCGGCCTGCACTGCCGCCTGCCGCCGCTGCAGGGGACCTCCCGCCGCATGCCCATGGAACGCTGCATGCCGCCTCTGCCCGCCGCCCACAGCACGCCCTCCCGCCACCCCCCCCGCAGCTTCTATCAGCACCTGCCTGAGGGGTGCGAGTGGAAGTTTGGCCTCGTTTGGGGCCACGCGGTCAGCTCTGATCTGGTGCAGTGGCACCACCTGCCGCACGCGCTGGAGCCCTCGCCGGGCACGCTGGACGCAGACGGTGCGTCTGGCGCGCCGCGCGCGCTGCATGCCGCGGCATCGCACATGCGTTGCTGTGCGCGCGACATGCGTGATGCGTTGTGGGCGTCTTTGGTGTGTGTGCTGGGCTGGGTTTGGCGTACGGAACCGCTCACTGCCACCGAACCCCGCGCCCCTCGCTGCTGCCGCCTCGCGCAACCCCAAAGGCTGCTTCAGCGGCTGCGCCACCGTCGACACCGACGGCCGGCCGGTCATCCTCTACACCGGCGTGCGGCTGCGCACCAACGCGGCGGCCATCCCGCTGCCGCCGGCGGACCGGGACCTGCAGCTGCCATTCATAGAGAGCCAGATCGCGGCGGTGCCGGTAGACCCTGGTGAGCCACGCCGCGGCTCTCATGCCATGCCGCTATGCTCAGCTCAGCTGATCCGTGCCGCGCCGCGGTGCATGCGCGCCCCATGCGGCCCATGGGGTGCTCGCAGATGAGGGCGGCCGGCGCGCGGCGCTGGCCGCTGTTGCCTGCCTGCGCATCAGCCCCATGCGCGCTGCCCAGGACTATGGACTGGTGCCCGACGCAAAACCCCGGCATGATGCAGCAGCCTCACCCCCACCGCCCCGCCCCTCCGCCTCAGACGACGCCAACCTGGTTGCGTGGTCCAAGGACCCCACGCCCTTTCTGGACCTGCCTCCCCCCGACATGGAGCTCACCGGCTGGCGCGACCCGTTTGTGCTGGAGCGCCCCAGCGCCGACAACGGCGGCGAGTGGGTCGTGCTCATCGGCAGCGGGCTCAAGGGGCAGGGGGGTGAGCTGCTGCGCGGCGCGGGACTGCGCTAGGGGGAGGCTGCAGGGGGGGAGCGGAGTGGGCCGCTCGGCGCAGGGACCCAGGCATTTGGTGGCGGCGCCCTGATCTTCTGCGCGCTGAGGATGCGTTTCCACCCCCCTGCCGCAGGCACCTGCCTGGTGTACCGCACCGCCGACCTGCGCACGCCCTCTGCGTGGCGCTACGACGGCCTGCTCTGCAACGGCAACGGCGAGACGGGCGCGGTGTGGGAGTGCCCCCTGGTGGCAGAGCTCGAGCCGCTGCCCGTCGGCGCCCGCGGCGCGCCGGCGCGCGCGCTGGGGCTCGGCGGCCGCGCGCGCAGCGGCCGGCTGGCATCGGAGGATGGGCCTGGCGGCGAGTTCAGCGGCGGGGGCGGCGGCGGCGGCGGTTTTGGCGGCGGCGGTTTTGGCGGCGGCGGGGGTGGTGGCAGCGGCGGCGGCGCGGCGGTGGTCGGCGGGCTCAAGGCGGGGCTCTCCCGCCAGCTGCAGTCGCTGTCGCTGTCGCCGGCGGCGGCGGCGGATGAGCAGCAGCAGCAGCAGCCAAAGCCCTTGGGCGCGGGCTGCCACGAGCCGGCGTGCTCTGCGTCCGCCGCGTGCTGCCACCAGCAGCACTCGCAGCAGCACCAGCAGCAGCAGCAGCAGGAGCGGCGGCGGCGGCGGCACTTCTACACGATTTCGCCCGACGCCTGCACCAACGCGACGCTGTACTGGCTGGGCGACTACTGTGGCGGCCGCTTTGACCTGGACGGCGCGGTGGGGCCGTTCAGGCTGGACCTGGGGGACGTCCTCTACGCGCCCAACGTAATGGCTGACGACAAGGGCCGCACGCTGCTGTGGAGCTGGTACCAGGAAAAGCGCACGGTGGGTGGGGCCGGCGGGCGCCCGCGGGGGAGGGGCGGCTGCGCCGCGGGCTTCCCGCGGCGCCGCGCGTCGGCTGCAGTCGCTTTGGCATGCGCCGCGTGTATTTCCCTGGCGCGCGGCGGCCCCGGCGCAGACCTCGGGTGTAAGCCCCCCCCCTGACGACTTCCCCCCTCCCTGCCTCCCCCCCACCAGGTGGGCGCCTACGACTACGCCGGCTGCATGGGCGTGCCGCGCCTGCTGTACATTGACCCCGAGACCGACCGCCTCTGGCAGGTGCCGGTGCCGGAGCTCGACCGTCTGAGGTCGGGCGAGTCCTGGCGCGCCAGCGAGCTGCCCCTCGCGCCGCACGCGCCGCTGCCGCTGCCGTCCGTCGGCGGCGCGCACCTCGACGTTTCGCTGACGCTGCGGCGCGGCAGCGGGCGCGCGGTGGGCGTGATGCTGCAGTCGTCGGACCTCGCGAACGGCGGCGGCGCGGCGGTGGTGTACCACTGGGACACCCAGCTGCTCGAGGTGGTGTTCGAGGCGCTCGACCCCTCTAGCATGCAGTTCAGCATCGCCGCGCCGGGCGCGCGCCACGTCGGCGGCCAGATCTGCGCGCGCCCCGGGGAGCCGCTCGAGCTGCGGCTGCTGCTGGATGGGTCGGTGCTCGAGGTGTTCACCGGCAGCGGCGAGGTGCTGGCCACGCGCGTGTACCGCGGCGCCGCGGGCCGCACCGCCGCCGGCGGCGGCGACGGCGCGGCCGGCGCGGCCGACGGCGGCGCGGGCATCGAGTTCTTCTCGCTCGACGGCGACGCGACGCTGGCGCGGGTGGAGGCTTATGAGATGGCCTCGATCTGGGCGGCGCAGGAGGCGGCCGCGCGCGCCGCGGCCGAGGCGGCGTACGCGGCCGCCGAGGCGGCGGCGCCGCCCGCGGCCGTCGCGGCGGCCGGCGCCGCGGCGGCCGCGGCCGCAGGCATGCCCACCGCGCTCGCGCTCGACCTGGCGGCGGCGATCCACAAGGCGCAGAGCGCGGCCGCGTCGCGCGCCGCGTCCCGCGCCGCCTCGCGCATCGCGTCCCGCGTCGGCAGCGTCGCCGCGTCGCTCGGCGGCGCCGCCGCCGCGGCGGGCGCGGGCGCCGGCGGCGGCGGCGACGGCGCCGCGGCGCTCGCGCTCGTGGCGGAGCGGCTCTCCAGCCTCGCGCTCGGCGGCGGCGGCGGTGGCGCCGCCGCGGCGTCGGGGCCGCTGTCGCCGCCGCGCGTGATCGCCGGCGGCGGGGACGCGTGGGCGAACGACGCGGAGGCGCTGCCCCCCGAGGAGGAGATGTGCGCCGACATCTTCCTGCTGGAGGGGGTGTCGTGAGGCCGAGGCGGCCGCGTTTGAGGGGCCGCCAAGGTGCGGCGCGCCCGGCGCCGGCGCCGGCGCCTGCCCGGGCTGTGACCCGGCGCGCGTCGGCGTGGCGGTGCGCTTCGCCCCCGCTGCGCTCAAGCCAGAGGCGGCGCGGGGCTGGGCGGGCTGGGAGCGCGAATTTCATGGGGCTGCGGGTGGCTTGTGAGATAGGCCATGTTTTGGACATGCTGCACGGCCGCTGTCCTGCGCCCCTTTCCCCCACCCCCTGGCCGCGCCCGCTCGGCGCACGGCGCGCGCGGGAGCCCCAACCCACCCTGCCCCACAGCTAGCATCAGCAGCACCGAGCCCCTGTCTTTTTTCGACGGGCTGCGATGCGGTGCACCATGCGCGCAGGCGCGTCCCCTGCCGCGCGCGCCATGTGATGTTCAACAGCCCATTTTTCCTGGGCGGCGTGCGACGCGCCGCCGCCCGCGCCGCCGCGCGCGGCGCACCAGCACCACCCCCTGCAACGCCGCGCCTGTTAGCGCGGCGCCCTGCGCCGCTGCGCTGCGCCGCGTGCGTTGCGAGTGATCCACCCACGGCGCCGGCCCTCTGCTGCCCGCTTAGTACCCCCACCCTGCCCCCCGAACCGGCTGTCCACGTCACTGGAGCGAGTGCGAACACGCATGCACAAACATGGCAGCACTTGCCCCCGCTAGGGCGCCTCTGCCCATTCGGCCTGCTTTTTCTGTGCCGGGTGGGGACTCGATTGCATCCAAACCGGGGCTACCCCACCCGCGCACCCCCTCCCCCCCCTAGCGCGCCCCGCCCATTCTGGTGGCGTCGCTTGCCTGTCCCCCGTGCATGGTTTCGGCGCGCGGCCGCATATGCGGGAATGGGGGCGCGCATGCCGCCGAGATGGGGCGACCTCGCGCGCTGCGCAAGCGGCGGCGCCCCTCGAGGCACGAAACTCTCCCCCAGGGCAGTGTGTGCAGACGAGCAGGTCCAAGTTCAGCTAGCTTCGTGCACATCCCTTTTTTGGCCCCGGATGTAAAACACTTGCCTCCAACCACGGGCCGACGGGGACGAGCGGGAAAGCCTGGCGGGGCCTTGAAGCTGTGGCGTGGTGCTTCGCAGCAGCGAAAGCAGCCGGCCAGCTGCTTGTTTGGCGGCGGGTGCCGCGCCCCGCCAGCTGCGTCTATACGGACCCGCGCGCGCGGTCCCTGAGGAGTAAAATACAGGAAACGACGTAGCAACACGTCCAAGCGCCACGCCCCCGCAGATCGGCCTGTGTTTGGCGGGCTGGCCCCATAGAACGACGCCCGGGCCCGCCCGGCGCTCGTGGGCTTTGAGAAACGCGACCTCCATCCGCATGGTGTAGCTTGGTGCAGCTCCCGGGCCGCTGGTTGATCGGCAGCGGGCAGGATGCAGTTCGAAAATGACCCGCAGCTGCAGAAGTACTATGTCATCGACCTCGTCGGCGAGGGGTCGTTTGGCAAGGTTTGCTGCAGAGACGGCTCGTGGGGCGGCCAGGAGGGCCGCAGCTCGGCGGGCCGGCGCAGCAGCGCGCGCTGCACGCGCCGCGCCGTTGTGGTGGCGCTGCTGCTGCTGCTGCTGCTGCTGCTGCTGCTGCTGCTGCCGCAGCCGCGCGCCGGCAGTGGGCGGACCGGGCGCCAGATCGCAGCAGCGATGCCGCACGCGTGTGCACAGGCCCGCAGCCCGCCGGCGCGCACAGCCAACAGACCGGCCCCCGCGGTCCGCCCCTCCCCGCGCGTGCAGGTGTACAAGGGCCGCCGCCGCTGCACTGGCCAGATCGTGGCCATGAAGTTCATCGTGAAGCAGGGCAAGAGCGAGAAGGACGTCCGCAACCTGCGGCAGGAGATCGAGATCCTGCGCCACCTGCGGCACGAGAACATCATCCAGATGCTCGACGCCTTTGAGACGCGGGACCACTTTGTGGTGGTGATGGGTGAGCCGCCGCGCCGATTGGCCCGCCCTGCCAGGGGCAGCGCGCGCCGCGGTCGTTTGGGAGGCGGCCGGGCTGTTGTTGGCTTCCAGCAAAGCAGTTGGGTGCTTGCCACGGCCGCTGCGCTGCAGCTCGGGGCGGGGCAGCAGCATGCGGCGATTGGCGGGCGCTGAAACAGCAGCCCGTCCCAAACCAACGGCCGCCGCCGCAGAGTTTGCCCAGGGCGAGCTGTTCGAGGTGCTGGAAGACGACCAGTCGCTGCCAGAGGAGGTGGTGCAGCACATCGCCAAGCAGCTGGTGCGCGCAGTCGGGGGATTTGGGGCCTGCTGATGCCGCGGCCCGCTGCTGCAGTCGCTGGCCGCGGCTGCCCCGGTGTTCGCCGCAGGCTGCAGTCGCAGGGGCTGGCCGGTGGGCGGGGCTGGCCGAGCGACACGCCCCGCCTTGCAGCGGATGGGTGCGCCGCCCACCACTCCCCCGCCCACCCCTCCCACTCTCCCCCCCAAACCCCAGGTGCACGCGCTGCACTACCTCCACTCAAACCGCATCATCCACCGCGACATGAAGCCCCAAAACATCCTGATCGGCGCCAACGGCGCCGTCAAGCTCTGCGACTTTGGTGGGCGGCGCGCCGCGCCGGCCCACGCCTTCTCGTTCTGTGCTTGGCCGCCGCCGCCGCACCGGCTGCCATGCCGCTGTATGCCACCTGCACACGCCGTGAAACCCTCAAGCGCCTCCATCCAGCCTGAAGCCGCCCCTCCAACTCAACCCCCCGCCCCCCCAAAAGGCTTTGCGCGCGCCATGTCGTGCTCCACCATGGTGCTGACCTCCATAAAGGGCACCCCCCTCTACATGGCGCCGGAGCTGGTGCAGGAGCAGCCATACAACCACACAGTGCGCCTCTTTGTTTCCAGTGGTTGTTTGGCCGTGTTTGACAGTTTGAGGCAGTCGTACAGGGAGCCTTTTTCCTTTCGCCCACGCTTTGAAAGTGCGCTAACCCAACGCGCATCTTGCGGCAACGCGCCGGCGGCTATCCCAACCCGGCTGCCCCTAAGCATTGCCCGCCTAGCGCTTGCCACCACACCCTCCCGTCGTTCCCCCACCCCCACAAAGGTTGACCTGTGGTCCCTGGGCGTCATTCTTTACGAGCTGTACGTCGGCCAGCCCCCCTTTTACACCAACTCCATCTACAGCCTCATACACCACATCGTCAAGGTGGGCGGCGGGGACAAGAGATGCTTGGCCGTGGGCAACGCGGCGAATCCGACGGTTTTGGCGGTTTTGGCAGGGCAGGCCGTGTGCGCACGCGCGTGTGCGGCTGCAGGCAGGGCTTGTGCACGCGCCCTTGCAACGTGTCTTCGCGCACGCACCCCGAAAGCATTCACGCAGCACGCGCCCGCGCCAACAACACGTAAACAGGACCCTGTCAAGTTCCCCACCAACATATCCCCCGAGTTCAAGTCCTTCCTCAAGGGCCTGCTCAACAAGCGGCCGGGGGACAGGTGGGGGTGGGTGGGTTGGGGCGGTTGAAAACGTATGCGGGCGGGCGGGTGCTGGGGGGCTTGCGTTCATTTGTGATGGGCCACGTACACTCGGTTTCCTCGGTGCCGGCAACAAAACACACATGTGAACAGTAAACCAGCAAAACCCGCACATGCACGCACGCCACAACCGCCAGGCTGACCTGGCCGGAGCTGCTGGAGCACCCCTTTGTCCGCGAAACCACCGAAGAGCGGTTGCGGCGCGAGAAGGCGCTGGAGGACGCGGTGGAGCTGGCGGACTTCAGCCGGGCATGGAAGGTGAGGGGGCGGAGACGCGCACGCGGGGTTTTGTTTAGGGGGTTGAGGCTTGTGATTGCGGCGCAGCTGTCAAGGAGCCATTGCTGACTCTGCTGCCGCGCTCCCATCGCCGTTCGGGCGCCACCCAGGGCGAGGGCGGCGCGATGGCCGGCGCAGTGCTGGCGGCCGGCCGCGGCGCCACGCCGCCGCGCCGCGAGACCTGGGGTAGCAGCGGCGGCGGCAACGACCCGGCGACGCCGCCGCCGCAGCAGGCGCACACGCCGTCGGCGACGCGCCGCGAACCCGCGGCGACGAGCCGGCGCGTGGCGGCGCCGGCGGCAGCCGCGGCGGCCGCGGCGCAGCCAGACACTGGCAAGGGGGGAGACCAGCGAACCGCGGCCGGGGACGGGGCCGTCGGCGCTGCGGCGGCGGGCAAGGCAACGGTGGCCGCTGCCGCTGCAAACGGCACGGCCGCAAAGCCTCAGCAGCAGCAGCAGCAGCACCAGCAGCAGCAGCAGCAGCCTGTACCCTCGGACAAGGGCCACGAGGCGCCGCACCACCAGCACCCCGCGGCGCACCAGCAGCAGCTGGAGGGCGAGGGGGCGCAGCTGCGGGCCTCAGAGGAGCGCCTCTGCTCCCACGCCGAGGCGTCGGCCCTTGATTCGGACGCGGCGGCCACGGCGTGGGGCGACGGCACCACTGTGCCGGGGCTCATCCGCGCGCTCGCGCCGCCACCGCCGGGCGAGCGCGCCAAGCACGGCGCCGCCGCGTGGCCGCGCGGCGCGCGGCCGCGCCGCCTCGTGTCGGCGGCGTCGCGGCTGCTGCCGTTTGGCGACGCGGCGCGGCCCGAGGCGGCGGCTCTCGTGCAGTCGGTGGTCGCCGTCGCGCGCGCGGCGCTGGCCGCGCAGCCGCCGGCCCTGGGCTGCGCGCTGCACGTCCTGGATGCGCTGCGGGGCGCCGAGGCGGGTGCTGCGCGCCACATGGCGTCGATAGGCTACGCCTTCGTGGCTTTCAGGGACGCAGCGGCTCTGTACTGCGACCTGCTGGCCCTTCGCCCCTCCGCCGACGCCGAAGCCGGCGGCGCCGAGAGCGATGGCGACGCGGGCGGCGGGGCGGACGCGTGGGCGGTCGTCGAGGCGGCGGCGGGCGCGACCGCGGACGCGCTGGCGCGCGCGCACGTCTGCATCGCAGGCGGGATGCGCGGCCCCGCGCTGCGCTCTGCGGAGGAGCTGCTCACTGCTTCCCTGGCATCGGGCCTGCCCGCCCGCCTCTGCGCCGCCATCGGCGACGCGCGCGCCGCCGCGCCGCCCGCGGCCGAGGCGGCGGCGCGCGCGCTCGCGGCGCTGGTGCGGTGCCCCGCGGTGCGGGGCACCGGCGCGAGCTGGCTCGACCACTTTCCCCTGGCCTGCGCCATCGCCAGCAAGGCCACCCAGTCCCAAGACAGGGGCCTCGACGCCGACGGCGCCCTGCCAGAGGCGGCGCGCCGCGGCGCGGCCGAGGCGCTGGCGGCGGCGCCCGAGGCGCTCGCGGCGATGCGGGACTGGGCGCTCGGCGGCGGGGGCGGCGGCGGCGGCGGTGGCGCTGGCCAGGCCGGCGGCGGCGAGCGCGGCAGCCCGCGCATCTGGTCGCTGCAGGTGGGCGCAGGGGGGTCCCGCGGCTGCGGCCGGCCCGTTTTTCTGCGTGCGTTGGCAATCTGCAGCATCGATTGAGACGCTCACTTGGCGCCCTCCTGCCCGGAACAGGTCTTCCACCACTGCTGCCGCGCCAGCGTGGAGCTCTCAGAGGCGGTGTTCACCACCGGCCTGCACGAAACGCTCCTCGCTGTGGCGGCTGCGGGCGCCGAGCGCGGCAGCAGCGGCGGCGGCAGCGCCGCCAGCGGCGGCGCGCCCGCTCTCGCGGCGCTCGCGCTGGCCGCGGCGGTGTCGAGCGTCGCGGCGGCTGCGGCGGCGGGCGCGCCGCCGGCCGCGGCGCTGCGGGTGCTGACGCCTTCTGGCGCGACGGACGCGGCCATCTGCCGGCTGGCAGGTGCGAGTGCTGACCAGAAACTGGACTGCTTTTGTGCCGTCTCTTGAAATGTGCTCCTCTCGCGGCCGCGACCGCCTCCCAAGCGCCCGTGCAACTCAATCGGAGCGGGCCTGAGCCATCCACCCTCGCCCTGCACCCCGCACCCCCCCCAGGCGCGCTCAGCCTCGCCTCGGACGACGTGCGCACGCCCTTTGCCGTCGCCTCGGCCGTCGCGGCACTGCTGGCCGTATACCTAATGGGGGCGTCGCCCGGCTCGGCGGCGGCCCCCGCGCCCGCTGCCGCGCAGCCGGGGGCCGCGGCCGCCAAGCTGGCCTGCCTGCCGGTGCCGCCCCCGATGGAGCTCGTGCTGCCGGCGCGGCTCGCGGCGCTGCTGCGGCTGCTGCAGTACCGCCCCGCGGGGCCGGCCCCGATGCTGGAGGTGGCGGAGGGCGCGCCGTGCCGGTGAGCTGGGCTGCGCTTGCGCGGGCGAACACACGGGCCGTGTTGCGCTTTTACCCTGAATGTTTCAGCTTGTCCCCTCCACCCCCGTGCCCCGAGGCTGGCTTGCTCCCTCTTGAGAGGAGAGGATCGCCCTTCCGCGAAGCAAGTGCGCTCGGTTGGTCCCGCCACCCAATTGCCACCCCCTCATCTGGCGCGCACGCCCCCCTCCCTGACACCCCCCTCACCGACGCTCTCCCCTCAATACTCTCCCGCCAATGCAGCACCGGACTGTTTGACGGCCCTGTGGCGCTGGTGTCCTCCCTCCTCGCCTTTGGCGGCGGCAGCGACGCGAGCCTCGAGGCGGTGCAGGCGGGGCTGGGCCAGGCGGTGGTGTCGCTGCTGACGAGGTGGGCCCCTGGAGGGTGCTCGGCCCCTGCCGCGGCCGACCCTGGCACGAGGTTTTTCAGTTTGCGCGGCGCGCCGGTGGCGGATCGCTGGCGCAGCAGCTGGTGTCCCAGCAGCCCTGAAGGGCAGCTTGGCAAGTGGCATGACAAAGAGCCGTGTGGGAAAGGGCCCCTGAATCCGCATCCCGTCCCGCCCGTCCCCTTGCCGCCGCCGCAGCCACAAAGAGGGCCCCCTGCTGGAGCTGTCCCCCTCCGGCGTGCAGAGCCTGCTCGACGGCCTGCGCCACCTGGCGGCCCCGGACTGCCAGGGCCCTGGCCTGGTGGCCGACCCCGGCACAGGAGTGCTGCCCGCGCTGCTGTCGCTGCTGAAAGAGCAGCACCTTGCCGCGCTCGCCGCGTGGCCGGCGGGCGCGGGCGGGGGGCCGCGCGGGGCAGCGCGGGTGGTGGGGGCGGTGGCGGAGCTGCTGCAGGCGCCGCTGCTGTCGCCGACGGGTGGGTTTTGAGCTTTTTGCAATCATCCACCTTGCCGCGCGCCGCCTGATGTGCCGCCTGCATGCGCGGCTGTGCGCCCTCGCCTTGGCAGGCGCCGCGCCGCGCGCCGCGCGCCGCGCGCCGCGCCGCGCGCCGCGCGCCTGCTTGCAGGTGGGCCCTTTGCCGACGGCTGCACAACAAACGCTGCAAAACAAACCCCCACCCGGCAGATACGCTGCCCTCTGCCTACCTGGAGGCCCTGTCCCGGGAGGGCGCGGTGCCGCTGCTGGTGGCCGCCCTCGACGCCACCGACGCCGCCGACGCCGCTGCGCCGCTCGCGCTGCTGAGCCGGCTGGTGCTGGCGCCGCACGGCGGGGCGCAGTTCCTCAACCAGTTCGTGCAGGTGGGGGGGGAGGCGGGGTTGGCGGCTTGGCGTGGGCGGGGTCGCCTGTTGCACAGGCGACCCCTGCCCACACAGGGGTCGCCTGTGTGGGCAAGCATGCCTCGCTCCCCCCCCCCTTCACCCCCAAACTCACGCATGCAACCCACCTCCAACAAACTCCCTTTGCCCCGAGCAACCCCACTGGACTGCGCTCCCCTCTCCCCCCCGAAACCCCCAGTCTGGCGGCGTGCACCCCGACTTGGTGGCCCGCCTGCTGCGCGACTCAAACCCGGTGCCCGTGCTGGTGGACGGGCTGGTCATAGCGTCCCACCTGGCGCGCGTGGCCAAGGACGGTGCGCGCAGCGTGGGGGGGGCGCGTGCATGCGTTTTGTGTGCATGCGTGCATGCGTGCATGCGTGCATGCGTGCATGCGTGCATGCGTGCATGCTTTCGTGTTGGCCAGCGGTTTACCCCCAGGACCCGCGTTGACCAGAGTTTGACCGCGGGCTGCTGACCACAACCGACCGGCCAACCGCCGACCCGCCAGGCTCTGCCGTGAACGACGCCCTCGCGCGCGCGGGGCTGATGCCGCCGCTGCGGCGGCTGCTGGTGCACCCCGACGCGGGCGTGCGGGCGCGTGTGTGCAACCTCATCGGCAACATGTGCCGCCACAGCGGTGAGCAAAGGGGGCAAGCCGCCGCCGCCACCGCCGCCGCCGCCGCCGCCGCTGCACGCCTTCCGGGGCCTTGCGGCACGCACTGCTGGCAGCAGGCCGCGACCTTTCCCCCCAAAGACGCAGCGCGCAGCGGACCAAGCGCCGTCACTGGACAACCGCCCATGCAACCTACCCCCAAAAAACCCGCCCCAAAACGGTTTATCTCCAACCCAATCCCCCCCAACCCCCAAAGGCTACTTCTACCCCGCCTTGGAGCGCTACGGCCTGCTGCCGCTGCTGATAGAGCGCTGCGCGGACGCCGACAAGGGGGCGCGCAAGTTTGCGTGCTTCGCGATTGGCAACGCCGGTGAGGGGGAGGGGGCGCACGAGGGGCGCGCCTGCCTTACGGTTTGTGCCTTGCCCAGCATTCGCCAAGTGCCCACCCCAACCATCGATCCTGTGATTGCCCCGGCCCCCCTCGTCCGCCTCCCTCCTCTCCTCCCACACACCCCTTTCCCTCCACCCCCCCCCCAGGCTTCCACAGCGCTCTGCTGTACGAGGCGCTCCGCCCCGCAGTGGGCCCGCTGGTGGCGCTGCTGGGGGACGAGGAGGAGAAGACGCGCGCCAACGCGGCGGGGGCGCTGGGCAACCTGGTGCGCAACAGCGGCGCGCTGTGCGGGGAGCTGGTGCAGGTGAGGGGGCTGTGTGGGGGGTGGGGCGCGCAACGTGGTGTGCGTGAGGGTGGTGGGGCTTTTTGCTTTCGTTGGCCATGCAACCCTGACTTGGAATTGAATCTGAGCATGCCCTCAAGTTTTATCTGCGCTGGAGCATCGGCAACACCGCCCGCACCCGCTGATGCTCCCGCCCCCCTCCGGCCCCACCCCTCAGGCCGGCGCCCTGCAGGCGCTCCTCGCCACCGCCGCCGGCACGGGCGCGCGCGGCGGCGGCGCCGCCGCGGCCGCCCCGCCGTCCGCCGCAGCAGCGGACGGCACGAGCCCCGTGAAGATCGCCCTCTTCTCGATCGGCAACATGTGCGCGCACCGCGAGTGCCGCGAGGCGCTGCTGGCGCTGGGGCTCAAGGACGCCCTGCGGCAGCTGTCGGGGGCGTCCGACCCGCTGCTCCAAAAGTACCTGGCGCGCGTGCAGGCAAAGCTGACCGTGCCGCAGGCGGGCGCGCCGCTGACCGCGGGGCGCGCGGCGGCGGCGGCGGCGGCGGCCGCGGCGGCGGCGGCGGTGCAGCAGCAGCAGCAGCAGGCGGGGGCGCTGTGAGGCGGGGCCGCGCGCCGGCGGTTGGCGGCGGCGGCAATGATGGCGCGGCACGGCAGCAAATTTGCCCTTTTTATGGAGCGCCGCGTCGACGAGGCCCCCTCCCCCCACCCAGCTGATTGTTCAACCCCTCCCGAATTTTCCGGCGCAGCGGCCGCCGCCTGCGCACATGCGCACGTGTCTTTTTCAGCCCCCCGCCGCCGCGGCGTTCCGACCGCGGCGTTGCCCCAGCTCTGTTTCATTGCTCTCTCCCCGCAGCGGCTTTCCTTCGATTTCTAAATGGGGCCTTGGGGCGCGGCGCGCGCGCGCGCGCGCGCCTCGGCGCGGCCGCGGCTGGCGCGGGCGCGGGCCTTCAAACTGCTCGCTAGTTAGAGAGGCGCGCGGCACTACCCGCCTCCCGGAGTAAAACAACTCAACAAGCAAGGTCGCATTTGCGTGCAGCGGCCGGCGTCAACGGGTTCGGGAAATGCCCGCCGCCTGTGCGCATCCCAGAGCCGGCCCAGAGCGGTCCCAAAGGAGTTTGGGCAGTCGCTGCCTGGGGAGTTGGGGCTGCGTGGGGGTCTGCCCGGGTAGTTGGGTTTCTGGGTCTGTCTGGGTTTACACTCGATCAACTGCGCTGGCATGGCATTGCACGCAACTGGAGGCGAAATGCAAAATGCGTGCTGCTGCGGATGCCGCCCCCGCGCCGGGGGAAGGGGGCATCAAGGGATGGGCGGGGTGGGCGCGCACGGCCGGCTGCGCGAGCGGGCGCCAATTGCGCCTCTGAACGGCGCGCGGCGCGCGGCGGCCGCGTTGATGTGGCGGCTCTACAGACACATCACATCAGAACATAAAGCCAGAAGCAGCTCGCGGCAAAGAGCTCGACCGTTTGACCCCGCCGCGGTGCAGACTTTGAAACTCCAGAAGCTGCTCGGGCTCAATACAGCGGCGGCCCTCCCCAAGCCGACACCCGCAGTGAAAAATCGCCCGGCGCGGCCCGTGACGCGCGCGCGCCCCGCCCGCGCCGCCGTGCAGAGAAGGGGCGCGGCGGCGCGTTTGGGGCGGCGGCGACGCGGCGGCCGCGCCGTGGGCGACGGGGTGCGGTGGCGTCTGCAGCCACCAGGGGCGGAAGGGGCCCGGGAGGGGGGAGGCTGTCGCGATTTTACGGCGCTCCCTGGCAGCAGGGCACTTCCAATGCGGTGCGGCGCGCACAGCGCTGCGCAGCGCGGCGACGATGGCTGATCAAACCGGATCTGTACGGCTGGCGGGCAGCGGCGCGCGCGGCCGGCGCACATCGCGCCTGGCTGCCGGCCACTGAACCCTTTGGCAGGCGGCGCTCAATCGTCGCGCGCCGCGGCCTCCGATGGCGGCCCCGCGGCCGCCGGCGGCTGCTGGGCCGCAGACCCTGCGGCGGCGGCTGCGCCAGGCGCTGCCGCCACTGCTGCTGCCGGCGCCGCGGCCACAGCTGCTGCTGCCGGTGCCGCCGCCACTGCCGCCGCCGGCGCCGGCGCCGCCGCCGCCGCCGCCTCGGCGGCGCTCTTCTCCTTGGCCTGGTCCTCGATGGCCCGCTCCGCCGCCAGGAAGAGCAGGCCGCTGATTACGTAACACGTCGGCGTGAGCAGCATCGCGTGCTGCAGCCCCACCACCTCGGCCAGCTTGGCGACCACCACGGGGCCCGCGCCGCCCACCAGGTTGCTACGGGCGGGGAATTCGGGGGGGCGGGAGGGTTGGTGCTGGGCGTTGACTCAAGCCGCTAGGGGCTTTGCCAAGCCCGGCTGCGGTCCCTTGCGTCCACGAACAGCCCGTTTGAAGCCAAGGGGTGGAGCAGGCAGAGGCTGTGCCTCCGCCGCGCACCGCCACAAGAAGACACAGCGCGCTGAAACGCAGCGCAAAGCGCGCCGCAGCGCAAAGCGGGGCGCGCACCGGATGCAGAGGTAGAGCGCGCTGGCCGTCGACCCCATCTCCTGCGGCGCGATGGTGCGGATCATGATGGCACTGGGCGCGCGCCACGCCTCGGACATCGCAAAGCCGACCTGGGGGGTGGTTGGCGGTGGTTGGCGGCGGGGCGGATTGTCGGCGGCGGTTGCGGGCGGCGGTTTTGTTTTGGGTGGGCAGAGCGCCGCGGCCGGCGTGGGAGCATTGCCCGGCCGACGGACAGGTTGAAAAAACAGCAAAATAGCAGCAACGCGGCAACACAGCCCCACAGGGCTTCCAGCGCTTTCCCCCCTTCTCTCTCTCCCCCTCCCCCTCACCAGCAGCGCGAGGAAGGAGTCCGAGGTGGAGTCCGCCAGCAGCGACTTTGCGATAAACGGCGCCGCCAGCACCGACGCGCCCGACGTGAGCCAGTAGCGGCCGCCCACCGTCGACAGCACGTCCGCGATGAGCCCGCCCCCCACGCCGCCCACGATGCCGCCCACAGGGAGGATCACGGCGAGCATGGGCGCGTAGACGGAGCTGTCGAGGCCGTAGACGCGCTCGTAGAAGGTGGAGTGCCACGCGATGAGCGCGTAGCTGCCGAGGTCGTTTAGCGCCGCCGCGAGGGTGGTGGCCTGGAAGGCGCGCATGCCCAGCAGCGCGCGGATCGGCGCGAGCGCGCCCGCGGCGCCGGCGGAGGCGCCGGCGGGCGCGTCGGCGGGGGGCAGGGCGAGCGCGGCGGCGGGGGCGCCGGCGAGGGCGAGGGCCTGAGGCGGCGCCGCCGCCGCGGCCGCGGGGGCGTCCACCGCGGCCCCGTTGCCGCCGGCGCCGCCAAACACGCGGCCGAGCAGCGAGCCAACCCCGCCGCCGCCGCCGCCGCCGCCGCCGCCGCCGCCGCCGCCGCCGCCACCGCCTCCGCTGCCGCGAATCCTGTCCAACAGGCCCGCGCCCTTGCCCTCCCCCGCCGCCCGCTGCTGCTGCTGCTGCTGCCGCCGCTGCTCCTTCTGCTGCTTCGCCTCCGCCTCTGCCGCCGCGTGCCGCGGCTCAGACACGCTGGTCCACATCATAGCAGCCACAAACAGCCCCGGCAGCCCCAGCCAGAACAGCAGCGACCGCCAGCCGTCGCCGCCGGCGCCGCCGGACGCCTCGTAGGCGATGACGTGGAAGTTGTAGTTGTAGACGGGCGTAACCGCCGCCATGTCGCCGGCAGTGTATATGATGGACATCCGCTGGAGGTCTAGCTTGTCTAGGGGCACCATGCTCAGCGCGACGCCCGCGTCTGCAACGGTCGGCGCCGCCGAGCCGGTCGCGGCCGCGGCGGCGGCGGCGGCCGCCGCCGCCGCGCGGCCCGCGGGCCCGCCGTCGCCGTCGTCGGCAGAGCCGCCGGCGGCGGTCAGCGCGCCCGCGGAGCCGAGGCGGTGCGCCGCGAGCACGCCGGCGAAGCTCAGCGCGCGCCCAAGGTAGATGGCGCAGTTGTACGCCGCGAGCGCGGTGCTCTTGTTGCCCGGGAAAAGGTCCGGGATGAGGCTGAAGCTGACCGGGTTCTGCGTGGCCTGCGCCGTCGCAAAGCCGACGCGGGCGAGCAGCAGGTCCGAAAAGCTGTTGGCGCGCGACGCCGCGACGGACAGCGCCGACCACAGCACCAGGCCGACGGCCAGCAGCTTGGGCCGGGACACGCGGTCGGCCAGAAGGCCGACGGGCACGAGGGCCACGGCGTAAAGGTATGAGTAACCGCTGGTCAGCATCGCGCCCTGGAAGTCGGAGAGGCCCAGCGCCGGCGAGATCATCGGCAGCATGGCCGGCAGCGCGAAGCCCGTGGTGGCCTGGTGCACGTAGGAAAGGCCCAGAACAAACAGCGCCCAGAGCTTCGTGCTGTCGATCAGGCCCGCGTTGTTCGCCGCGGCGGCGGCCGCGGCGGCCGCCGCCGCCGCGGGCGCCGCGGCGGCCGCCGCCTGCGCCTCGAGCGCGGCCGCGGCGGCCGCGGCCGTCGCGCCCGGCGGCGCGGCCTGGTCCTGCGCCGCCGCCTCGGCCGCCTCGGGCGCTGCGATCGTCATGGCTGCTGAGAGGTCCTGTTCCAACTGCTCCAGTTTGTGGAGCACATCAGTCAGCTGCTGCGTGGCTGCGTGCGAGAAACGGAATGGGCGGGTTGTGTTTGTTTGTGTGTGTGTGTGGGGGGGGGGATGGAAGGGAGGGGTGAGGGGATTGCGTGCCGCGCGGCCTGGGTGCGCTGCTGGCGCTCGCCGGGGCCACTCCGCAGCAGCGGCAGCAGCAGCACAAACGCAGGGCCACCCAGCTGCCCGGGCGCCAGCCGCCTCCAAAAGGGCAAGTGGGTTGAGCGCCCTGACCGCATGCGCTGAACCGGCGCCGCTTCAGCCCAAACCAAAGAGAAAAAGCAGCAGGCCCCAGCGCCACCCACCCTCCTGGCCCAGTCCCAGCTCCTGAGCCGCGTTAGTAATGACCGCTGACAGGTCGGCCTCCAGCTGCTGGGCCTCCTCCATGACCAAAGCAAGCTTGGCGCCCGCGCCTGAGCCCGCCCCACCCCCTTCGCCGCCGCTGCTGCCGCTGCTGCTGCTGCCCGCGTCGCTGCCGGACAGGTCAACGCTGCTCGCCGCGCTGAATGACTGCGGGCTGAGCATTCCAACGGGCGACGCCGCCCGCGGCGACGCCGGCTGCGAGGCCCTCGGCGACAGCGCCGGCGACGCCGCGCGTGACGCGCCGCCCGCCGCCCGCGCCGGCAGCGCCAGCGCCGAGGGCGGCGGCTGGCGCGCGGCGCCCGCGGCGGCGAGCGCGGCGGCGGCGGCCTCTGCGGCGGAGGCCTCGGGGGCGTCTGCGTCGGTGTCCGAGGCAGATGGCGCCTCGTCCATGGAGTCCGCAACGGTTTGGCCGACCCACAGGCGGTCGTACTCGCCCTGCAGCACGGCCTGCGGGCCCGGGCTGTCCGGCGGCTCCTGAGGTAGCTGCTGCTGCTGCTGCTGCTGCTGCTGCTGCTGCTGCTGCTGGTCAACAGGACCGTCACCCGCGGCGCTTCGATCGGGGCCGGCGGGCGGCGGCGAGGCCACGCGCGCCAGGCCCGCGCCGCCGGGCGGAAGGGCCCTGCTGCCGCTGCCGCTGCTGCTTGTGCCGCCGCCGCCGCGCTGCACCGCTGCCGACAGGGGGGATGCCGCGGGCCCAGGGCCCGCCCCGGGCAGGCCTCCTGGTCCGGGGCTGCCGCTGTCGCGGCCGCCGACCCCGAGGCTGCATCGGGAAAGCAGCAGGGGGCGGCGGCGTGCCGCAGGCAATGCGCAGCGCGTGCGCGCTCGCTGCTCCGAGCGCTGGGCGCCGCCCGCACGTGCCCTCATGCTGAATGGGGGCGGCCCTCGCCGTGAGTTTAGGGCCTCTGCGATGAAAGAGAGGGGCGGAGGGGCAGCCCGAGGCTCGGCGGGAGTGCCCAACCAATCCGCGCTGGCCCACGCAAAGCCCGCGTCCCCCGCATCCGCATGCGGCCTCCAACGACTCACCGTCCGACTAAAACAGGTCAGGGCAACATGTCAGTGAGGCGGCGGGCGCCGCTGCCCAGGCACGCCGGGTCCCGTGAGAGCTTGCTGCCTGGCTGAGGCGCGCCCCTAGCAGCTATCACTCCCGAGAACGGTTAAAGCGCCCGGATATTGGATTGGTGGCCTGCGCGGGGCGATCCCGCCCCTTGGGACTGCGCAGCGCGGCACCGCCGCCGCCCGCCGGCGTGCCGAGTGCCTGCACTGCCTGGTGCCTGGTGCCTCCTCCCGACAGATCAGCGCTGTCCCTCGTCCTCACCTTTTTACAGATGTGCGCGCGCATTAAGAAATGGGAGGGGGGGGAAGGGGGCTCGGCAAGGACGCTTTTTGTTGCGGGGGGAAGGACGCGCGTCGGGGGCTGCGCCGCTCTGCCAGCCGCGGCGCCGCGTGCGCCTCGCTCCGTCCAGCGGGCCGCACCGGGCTTGGGGCCAAAGCGCGCGCCTCAGACAGGACGCGCCGCAGAGGAGCGCATGCTTTTTGAATCCAAATGTCACCGTTGGCCCGCATGCCCACGCACCCTGAGCCGCGTCTGTCCGAGGCAGCAGAGGGGTGGGCCGCGGGGCAACTGGAGGGATTGCCGTTCTTGGGGGAGCTGTCCGGGGCGTTGGTGGTGCGGAGGCTTTGCGCGCGCGCGGGTGGCACGTGAGGTGGTTGTGTGTTGGGGGATGCCGATGCGGCATCGGGTTTGAGTGGGCACGCGACGCGACCTCAATTGTTGGCTATACAACGCACAGATTTGGGGTCGCACAATGGCTTGAAGCAGGCTCGGCAAGAGAACAAGGGGAGTGAGCATCGGCAGGGAGGGGGCGCATGCGGCCCCGGCGGCGTTGGCGAAAAGACCCCTCTAAAGGGGAGGTGGGCACGCACCACGTGGGCGCGTGTGGCGCTGAGGTGGCGCCGGCATGCGATAAGAGCCTTCAAACCCCAGTTTCGTCAACCCCAGAACGCGGCACGCTGGGCAGTGCGGCTAGGGCGTTAGGCCCAGGCCAGAGAAGCCTGGGGCCCGCGTCCGGTGCGCCGGCAATGTGGCCGGCGCGCCGCAGACCGCGGGCGGGGGCAGTCCAACAATCAAGAAGGGACGGCAAAGGGAGCAACAGCCATGCCCGCCTGCGGCGGTACGATGGCGGGAGGCCGTGCAAGCCGCTAGGGCCGTCGCAGTAAGGCAGGCAAATGAGGGTGCATAGGTGCATGTGCGCACGCAGCCCATACAAACGGCAACAGCGCCGGCCGGCAATGCACCGGCCGGGTTGGTGCGCGCGTGCGGGGCAGGGGAGGGGGGTTCACGCCGCGAGGGCCGCGCCGGGGCGCTCAGTGGCCCGCCGTGCCGTGCGCCGGAGCGGCCGCGGCCGCGGTCGCGGCGGCGGCGCCGCCGCCGGCGTGGCGGTGCAGGTTGAGCTGCGACAGCCGCAGCAGGTCCTGCTGCACGCTGCTCCCGCCGCCGCCGCCGCCGCCGCCGTTCTCCTCCGGCGGCGCGATGCTGACGACGCACCGCCCCGCGCGCAGGTGCGCGTCGACGTACGCCGCGCCCGTGCCGAGCGCGATGGCCTGCCCCAGCTGCCGCAGCCACTCCGGGGGGCAGGTGTGCCGCCACGCGCGCCAGCGGCTGAGGTCCCCGAGGCGCTCCAGCTCCCGCAGCTGCGCCTCGAAGCCGGGGTTTGGGCGGACCCAGGGGCGCGCGAGCCGCAGGTGCGCGATGGATTGGTCATAGCTCATGCCGCGGCGGGTCATTAGGTAACCCAGCACGACCGTCGCGCTGCGCGAGACGCCGCCGGCGCAGTGGCAGAGCACGTTGCCGCCGCGCGCGATGGCGGCGTCGATGAAGGCGAAGCACTTTGGAAAGTGCGCCACCAGGTCCTCGCCGGGCAGGTCCTGGACCTGCGAGGGTTGGTCGGTTTGTTGACTTGTTAGTTTGGGCCGGGTTTCGGTGTTTGAGTTGGCCCCGCTTCTGAAGGGCGCGGCGCGGAGGGCGGGGCGGGCCGGGGCCGAGCACGGGCAGCACGGGCAGCAAAACAGGCCCCCTGGACGGGGCCGCGCCCTCCAAAGCAGCCTCCCGGCGGCGCGGCCGCACCTGCAGGTTCATGTAATTGTACTGCAGCGGGTGGTTGGGGTACAGCCCCTCTGCGACCTGCAGCACGTCGGTGATGCGCGCGTCTCGCAGCCGCCGCCGGTTGCGCTCCGCGTGCATGCTGCCGATCAGGAGGCCGGGCACCACCAGCGCCGCCTCGTCGTCGATCGTGCCGTCCACGCGCGCCTGGCGCGGCGGCTGCCGGGGCGCGGCGGCGGCGGCAGCGGGAGGCTCAAAGGCGGCGGCGGCGGCGGCGGCGGGGGGCGCGGGGGCCCCCGCGCTGTCGCCGCTGCCGCCGGCCGGGCGCTGGGCGTGCTGGGCCGCGTCCCTCAGCTCCTCGTCGTCGCAGGCATCTTCGTCGTCGGGGGACGGCGCCACGTAGAAGCTGCGCTGCCGGCCCGCGACGGCCTTGCGGCGCGGCTGCGCGCCGTTGGCCGCAGCGGCAGCGGCCGCGGCCGCGGCCTCGGCGGGCCCGCCGCCGTCCAGCCCGGCCGGCCACGCCAGTTCAGGCGCCAGCGCGGAGAGGTGGGAAGCGCGCGTTCAGGGAGGAGGCCCCAATCTCGGAAGCCCCCGCGTCGACGCCTGCTGCTGCGGCCCCACGCGTAGACGCCGCGGGACACGAAATGGGTTGGAGGGGCGCGCAGGGTCCAGGCCACCACTCGCCGACCGCGCGGGCGCACGCCACCGCTGGGCGCTGGCTGGTGCTGGGCTTTGCGGCCTCGCGCAAGGACGTTGCTGCCCTTCCGGTATGATGCCTTCGAGTACCGAAATCAGGATGAGCTAAAATTTGGGGTCTCAGCGGCACAAACCAGCGCGCGCGCCCTGCCGGAACTGCACCGTCGGCGGTCGTCAGAGAGAGGCCGTCGCCCGCTCCTCGGTGAAAACACAACGCACGAGTGTGGTCTTTCTTGTTCCTACCCGAACTCGGCTCGCCCCCTCCCCAGATCACAGCCCGCGCCGCGTTTGACGCGTCCCGCTCGCGGCCCCCTGCCCGCAATCCTGTGCGGTCGGGACCTGCCTGGAAACTTTGGCTCGAATCGGGCCGTCTCGTCCGTGCAGCCGTCCCCCAGCGGCCGCCCGCCGCCCGGCCGCGTGGCAGACCGCTGCCGACGGCTGCGTGCGCGGCGCGCGGCGCAGCACGCCTGCACGCCTAGCCGCACGCGCTGTGTGCGCCCCTGGGCTTTGGCGGCGAGGGGATGAAGCCGCAGGGGCGTGGCGGCCGCGGCCGCGGTGGTGGCGGCGGCGGCGGCGGCCGCGGCCGCGGCCGCGGCCGCGGCGCCGGCGGCGGCGTCGACAAGCGCAGCGGCGGCCGCGGCAAGAAGGAGCCCACGCTGAAGTACCAGATCCGCAGCATCGAGCGGCTGCTGCGGCGGGTGGGTCTGCGCGCGTGCGCGCTGGCGGGGGGCAGGGTGGCGTGCACGCGGAGCCAAGCGCTGGCGCACCCCGTCCGCCTCCAGGGGGCGCGCGCCAACGCGCCTGCGCCTCTCCTCCCCGCACTCCCAACCCCAACCCCTGCAGGAGGGCCTGCACCCCAAGGCGCGCGCCGCCAAGGAGGAGGAGCTCGCTGATCTGAAGAGGCAGCAGGAGGACGCGGTCAAAAAGGAGAAGGAGAAGAAGCTGCTGCTGCGGTACAAACACGTGAGCAGCTGCGGGCAGCTGCGGGGGCGTTGGCCCGTGCCGTTCTTCGCAGCTGCGAATCGCGCTCTTGCTGATGCCGCCAAGGCGACAGCGCGTCGCCGCTGTGCGCAGCCCCGCCCCCAAATGGACTCGCCCACTGCACCACAACCGAGTAAACCAACCGCCTTGCCCCTCCAAACAGGTGCGCTTTTTCGAGCGCGTGAAGCTCGAGCGCCGCATCCAGAAGCTGCTCAGGCAGCAGAGCGACGGCGACGGCGCCGGCGCCGCCGACGACGTCGCGGCCCGCCTCGAGGCGGCGCGCGCCGACCTCGATTACGTAAACCACTTCCCCCCCGGCGAGAAGTATGTGTCGCTGCTGAAAGACCCCGAGGAGCCCGAGGCGCGCGCCAAGGTCGAGGCGGAGCGCGCGCGGCTGCGCGGCCTCGTCGCGGCGCGGCTGAGGGAGCGGGCGCTGGTCGCAGAGGCGGACGAGGGCGCGTCGCTCGCGGCCCGCGCGGCGCGCGGCGGGGGCGAGGGCGGCGGCGGCGCAGGGGAGGCCAGCGGCAGTGGCGACGAGGGCGCCAGCGGCAGCGGCAGCGAAGACGCCATTGGCAGCAGCGGCAGCGAAGATGATGATGATGAGGAGGAGGAGGACGCAGCAGGGAGTGACGAGGCGCCGCGGCCGGCACAGAAGCGTGGCGCGCCCGTCGCAGGCACCGGGCCAGAGCCCGCAGGCAAGCGGCCCAAGGCCTCCGCAGCGCCTGCGGCGGCCGCCGCGCGCGCTGCGAAGAAGCAGCCCGAGGCCCCTGGCCCCCAGATCGACGAAGATGATTTCTTTTTGGGGGACAGCGACGGGGACGGCGGCGGCAGCAGCGGCAGCGGCAGTGGCGAGGATGGTGGGTCTACGGGGCCCACGGGCGACCGCGCCGCCGCGGCACGGCCCACAGCTGGAGGCGCTTTCGCGGGAGGCAGCAGCAGCAGCGGCGGCGGCGAAGAGGGCAGCAGCAGCGGTGACGACGGCGGTGGCAGCGGCGAGGGGGAGGACGACGACGCCAGCGGCGGCGACAGCGACGGCGGCGACGGCGAACGCGATGTCGCGCGGTTCGAGGGCAGCGGCGGCCGCGGCCGCGGCGGCGGTAGAGGCGGCCGCGGTGGCAGTAGCGGTGGCGGTGCCCATCCCGGTCGCGGCGGCCGAGGCGGCCGAGGCGGCCGAGGCGGCAGCCGGGGCGGGCGCGGGGGCGGCCGCGGCGGCCGGGTCGGTGGCTCCAACAACCCGCCGGCTGAAAAGCAGCCGCTCCGCAAACGGGACGAGGGCGGCCGCAAGCGCCGCAAGTAGTGATCCTGTAACGCCGCAAGTCCCGGCAGGTCCGAAAAGCAGCGGCAGCTGCGCGCTTGCCGACATAACCTGTCGTGCAGCCGGCGCAGCGCGGCCTTCAAGCCCCACAACCCCTGCCGTAGCCGGTTTCAGCTCGACGCAGGGCCTTTGCCCATTGACAACAGCACGCCATCAAAAGGAGAGGCGGGTAAACCGCGGGCCGGCGTGCAGCCAAACGCCGAGATCTGGGAGCGGGGAGCTTTTAGGAAGAGGTTTAAGGTTTCAAATCAATACTCCTCACCTCGATGGCGGGGGAGGGGCCCTCGGAGCGCCTCGCGGGCGTCGATGATCTGGAGGCATTCATCAGGTGCGTACTGTAGGGCCGCGAGATGGCGTTTTCTTGGAGCATGGGCACCTTGAACAGCGCTGGCATGCGACAGAAGGCCGCGGCAGGGGCGCGCGGCGCAACGCGCTGCCAGCGCGTCGCCACCCGCCGCAGCGCAGCACGCAGCTGGCCAACCAGCGCGCTTCGCGCTCTCCCGCAGGTGCCCCGCCAACAGCCGCGAGCTGACGGAGCGGCTGCGCGGCGTTGTTGCAGAGCTGGCGCTCACGGGGATCATACGGTGCGCTTGGCGGAGGGGGTCGAATGGCGACGCAGCTTGCGGGGGCGACGCGCTCGGCGGCCCGCATGCGCCTGCTCATGGCCCCCCGCGCACCCGCCGCATCGCAACCCTCAGCTACCCCTGGCCGCTGCTTTGTCCGCTGCTGGAGTATCTTCTCGAGTTGCAGCTGCGGCGGTTTGAGGAGAGCAGCAGCGTCGAGGTGCGCTTGCGCGGGCTGGGCTGCATGCAGCCGTGCGTGGCCTTGCATGGGCCCAGAGTGGACTGCGCATGCGTCTGGCGTTGCAGGGCGCGCCGGTCGCGCGGGCTGCATGGGCCCACAACCCCTGGTGAAGTGGCCAACGGGCCTCCCGCAACACTGGTGCCCGCCCCCAGGTCGGCCCCGCGCGCCCCGTGCTGGTCGAAGGCGAGGCGCTCGACGCGCTGATCGCGCGGCTGCGGTCCTACCTCCAGGGCTTCGACGGCGCGCCCTGGACGGCGCAGCGGCTGGCGGAGCTGCTGCTGGAGCCGGCCAACCAGTACAAGCAGCTGCACAAGCTGGTGGGCCCCGCTGCAGCGGGCGCGCGCGCCCCCCTGCCTGTCCAGCCGTTGGCACGCCGGGCCCGGCTTCGTGGGTTGTTTTCTCAGCCCACCATGCACGCCCCCAGTGATTGGCGCGCCTTCGTTGCGATTCCTTCCCCCCAAGGCCAAGCCGCCCCTCCACTGCCCCGCTTGCCATAGGCCTTTGCCCTCGAGAGACTGCTGCTCGTGTCCAGCGGCGTCCCGCCCACACTGGACCCGCTGTCGCCGCCGCCGCTGCTGTCAGAGCTGCGGCCAGTCAACCAAAACCCGCCTCGCATTGTGGCGGCAAACGGCGACCCGTCTGCGGCCGCCGCCAAGCGCGCGCGCGAAGGTGGGCCGCGCGCCGCGGCGCCGGTGACGGGCCAGCGCTGCCGCCCGCTCAGTGCTGCAGTCTGTTGTGCGCAGTTCCTGCCGACGCTCCCCGCTGCGCCCAGATTCGCTCTTACCCATCCCCCACAACAGACGGGGACACCGGCATGGGCCTGGTCACGGCAACCCTCGGCGTGCGCATCGAACCGGAGGCCGGCACGGCTGGCGGCACTTCGCCCGAAGCCAAGCGAAGCAGGGTGGCGGCAGAGGGGGGCGAGGAGCAGCAGCAGCAGCAGCAGGAGCAGGAGCAGCCGCAGGAGGAGGGGAAGGAGGAGGGGCAGGAGCGGCGGCAGCGTGGGGGGCAGCAGCTGCAGGATCAGGGGCAGGAGGGGGGGCAGCAGGTGCACGGGGGGGATCTGCAAGTTCCTGCAGGGCAGCTAGCGCAGGAGCAGCAGCCGCCAGCAGAGGGCGTCCCGGGCAGCGGGGCCCCGGTTGCGCAGCCCCTGTAAACAAACATCCCCCGGGCACCTGGGGCTTGCGAGATGAGATTTGAACTTGACAACCAGGAGAGCCACCTACGGGATGTGGGGTGCATTTTGGGGCTCCGATCCGGACTTGCTGCCACAACAACCCCGCCCCGGTGCAAGGCCGTGTCGCTGCGCGCCGGCAGTGACCGCTCCCGCGCATCACAAAGCGGCGCGACTGCCCGTCCTGACACTCGACGGCCCGCCGAATCAGGGGTTCCCGCGGCCTCCCCGCCCCCTCATCATCATTGTTTTCGTTTTGAAGTTTTTTCCTACGTGTCGCTGGTACCTGCGGCCCTGCGCTGCGCTCTCGTCTAGCTGCACCCTTCGGGGCAGTCACGAGGAGGCGCGTCATGGCCAGAGGAGCCACCTAAGCACACATGTTTCAACTGATAAGTTCTTCGAGCTCGTCGCTGGTCAGTTCGGTGCTAGCGGCGCTGGGAAAGGGCCCCGGCGCCATGGTGGGCTGGGCTGGGGCGCGGATCTGCCACCGTTTTCGACGGGTGACGGGCCCTGTTTCGCAGTTTTGTGTGCGCTGCGGGCGGGAGCTCCCGCGCGGTGGCGTGTAATCCCGCGGAACGCGCCTACGCCGGCGTTCCGGCACCAGATTGGCTCGCCTCGCGTCCGAAACGCGCCACAAACCTCCGCAGATGTCGGAGGAGCAGGCGATGGCGGACCTGGAGCTGGCGGAGCTCGAGGCATCCCGCAGCGGCGGCGAGTCGGCGGAGCACCTGTTCCGCCTGTTCGTGGGCTGGGTGCCCAAGCTCTTCACCGAGACGGACCTCAAGCCGCTGTTTGATCAGGTGGGCGCTGCGCCCACGCACACGCACACGCACACGCACACGCACGCAGCCATTGGCTACTGCTGGGTGATGAGCATGAGTCGTCTGAATCAAATTGCACTGATTTTCCAAGCCTGGCAGCCGGGCGTGCCCGCGGCCCGGGCCGCGGCCCAGCGCCCACGACCACCCGCCGCGCCGCACCGCAGTGGGGCGTTGTCCGTGACATCATCGTTCTGAGGGACAAGGTGACCGGCCAGCCCCGGGGCTGCGCGTTTGTGTCGTACGCGACGCGCGAGGAGGCTGAGGCGGCGATCCGCCACCTCGACCGCCGCGTCCAGCTGCCGGGCGCGCTCAACAAACTAGAGGTGGGGGCGGGGGGGGGGGGAAGGCGGGGCTCTGCGCACCCCGCCAGGTGTCAGACGCGCCGGAGCGCTGCGGCGCGTCCGCGGCCGCCTCGGCCGGCGCGCGGCATGCGGCACGCCATGCTGCGCCGAGCAGGGGGGCGCCTGGTCGGGCAGCGGGCCGCCGCCTGACGCGCCGCCCGCGCCGCCCGCCGCCGTCGCAGGTCCGCTTCGCGCGCAGCCACCAGTACGTCCAGGCCGGCGCCGGCCCCGAGGACAACCGCCAGCTGTTCTTCTCGCGCGCGCCGCCCTCGGCGCTGGAGGCCGAGATGGCCGCCCTCTTCTCGCGCTTCGGCACCGTGGAAGAGATCAACATCTTCAGGGAGCGGCGCAGCAACCAGAGCAAGGGGTGCGGGTTTGTGACGATGGCGTCGCGCGCAGACGCGGTGGCGGCGATGGACGCACTGGACGAGCGCCACCTCATGGTGCGCTTTTTTGGGGGGCGTGGGGGGCTTTTGGGCCACCTGCCTGACCCGTGATGGGGGCAGGGCGTCCTCGTTTGTTGGGCCGACCTTTGGCGGGGAGGGCTTTTGAGCTCAGCGGCAGCTTGAAAGAGTGGCGAGCGACAGCGGTGCCCTCCTGCTATGCTGGTGCAGCTGTTCGCCACAGCACTCGATAGTGCACTGGAGTAAGAGTGCACTGAACCGCACCTCAATTGCCCGCTCCGCAACCCTCAGGAGGGCACCACCACCCCGCTGTCTGTCAAGTGGGCCGACCCAGAGCTGCAGCTGAAGAAGCGGCGCGCGGTGGAGGAAAGCAACACCGACAACCGAATGGTGGGGGGCAATCTGCGAGCCCCATGGGCGCGTGGAGCCATGGGTGCATGTGGGCCACGAGGCCACCGCGGCAGTGGGTCGAGTCGTTGCGTCATTGGCTGCATTGCCGCCCCGCTCCGCCTCCCGACCAAACAACCGCCGCCGCCCCAACCCCCCTCCGCCCCCAGCTGTTTTTCGCCAAGGTGCTGCGCAGCGCCAGCGACGACGAGGTGCGGGCGCTGTTTGGGCGCTACGGCCGCGTGTTCGAGGTCAACCTGTTCAGGGCATTCCAGGTGGGGCGGGGCTGGGGGCGCGCCGCCGGTCAACGCTGCATGCTGCTCCCCGGTGCACGTGCATATTATGCATGTGCATGCGCGTCTGTGAGAGTTGCGCCCAACGCGCAGCTGCTCGTGCCGCGCCGCCGCGGCCTGAAGGGCAACCCAGCCGCTTGCTGCCCGACACTGCCGGGCACTCGCCGACGCTACCCGCCCCCCCTCGCACCACCCCCGCGCGCGCGCGCCCAAAAACGCAGGGCGCCCCGACCTCGAAGGGCTGCGGCCTGGTGACCATGGGATCGAACGACGAGGCAGCTGCCGTGATCGAGGCGCTGGACCAAAGGCACACCTGGGACGGCATGGACGCACCCATGGTGCGTTTCTGATGGGGGAGGCTCGCTGGTTTGGGCGGGGGACTGGGCTTTATGTTGTTGCCGTTGCCACGCAGCGGCGGGCGCCTGCCGTTGCCGCCATCAAAAGCGTGGATGGCTATTGAAGAGCCCTTGGCTGATCCAGCTGCACGCATCCTGCAGGGACCTCAAACGCATCAGCCGCCCCAACCGCATCAACCACCCCAACCATACCCCCCACGCGGCACTCGCGCCGCAACCCCCAACCCCAGGTGGTCAAGTGGATGGATGCGGCGCTGCAGAAGCGGCGCCGGGAGGAGCACCTCGCGGCCATGCGGCAGGGCCTGGTTCCCTCCATGAGCAGCGCGAGCAGCATCGATCCCTGGGGCCTGCGCCAGCCCGCCGCGCCGCCGCCGGCGCTGGTCGGCCTCGCCTGCGCTGGCGCCGCCGCGCTGCGCGGCGGCGGCGGCGGCGGGGGCGGCGGCGGCGGCAGCAGCAGCGGCGCGGGGAGCGGGGGCGGGCACGCGCTGCTGCAGGGGGCCGGGCTCGACGCGGCGCAGGCGCAGCTCGTGCTGCCTGCCGAGCTGCCGCCGCCGGGCTGCGCGCCGGATGCCTACAAGCTGTTTGTGGGGAATGTGCCCAAAGCATACGTCGAGGAGGTGCGCCTTCATGCGTTTGTGTGCGTTTGTGTGCGCATGCGAGTGCATGTGTTGTGTGCAGGTGTGAGGGAGCCTCGCATGCAAAGTGTGCGCCTTTGTGCATGGCCGTGTGCAAACACGCGGCTGCACATGCTGCAACGCACCGCCCGGCCCCTTCCTCCCCAAAAGCAGCCCCGTACCCCACCCCCAAACCTGACACCCTCCTCCCCCCCTTCAAAAAACAACAACCCGCAGGAGCTGCGCCCGCTGTTCGAGTCGGTTGGCCCGGTGGTCGAGCTGGTCATCGTCCGCGACAAGTTCAGCCACGAGTCAAAGGGCAGCGCCTTCGTCTGGTACCGGACGCGCGCCGACGCGGACCGCGCCGCCGCGCAGCTCAACCTGCGGCACTCGCTGCGAGACCCAGCGGGCGATCAGGAGCGGCCGCTGGTCGTGCGGCGCGCCAACACGCGCAAGGCGGCGGCGCCGCTGGGCCAAACGTTTGGCGGCTACGCGGGCGCGCCGCTGCAGCAGGCGCAGCCTTTGCAGCAGCAGCAGCAGCAGCAGCAGCAGCAGCAGCAGCAGCAGCAGCAGCAGCAGCAGCAGCAACACCAGCTGGTCATGGCGGCCATGCAGCAACAGCAGCAGCAGCAGCAGCAGCAGCAGCAGCAACACCACCACCACCAGCATCAGCAGCAGCAGCTGGCGTCCGGGTCAGGCGGCTATGCGCCGTACGACAGCCTCTCGCTCGCCGACGGCGCCGCCGCCCACATGGCGGGCATGCAGCTGCAGCCGGTCATGATGCAGGCCGGCGGCGGCGGGCGCGCGAGCAGCGGCAGCGGGCAGCTTCCCATGGTGTATCAGCCGGTGATGACCATGCACGGGCCCGGCGCGGCCCTTTACTCCACAGGCCACGATGGCATCTCCGTGTCGAGTGGCACCAATGTCATCATGCCCTCCGCCGGCAACGGCGTGCTGTCCGGCGGCAGCACTCTCGTCTCCACGGGCGGCAACAGCGCCGTCAGCGGCGGCAGCGGGAGCGGCCTCATGTCTGTAGGGGGCGGCCTCATGCCCGGCGGCGGCGACGGCGACGGCGGCGACGGCGGCGCGGGCACGCAGGTGGCTCTCCAGCTGCCGCTGTCGGCCGGCCACATGACCGCGATGACCGGGCACGTTTACTCAATACAGATGATGTCGGGCGCCAAGCTGTCCAGCCAGGCGGTGGGGCCGGGCATGTTCTGCCTTCTGCTCACTGGAGGCAAGCAGCAGGTCGAGGTGGCGCGGCAGATGGTGGCGTCGGTGCTGACCAACCTGCCGTGAGCCCCGCGGCGGCCGGCAGCGCTCGCCGACCGCGCCCCCGCGCCGCACCAATCCGCTTTATCGAATGCTAAGCTGCTATTGCCCATATAACCACCTCGCTCTTCGGTGCACGTGCGCGCGCCGGGCTTTTGGGCGCGCGCCGCCTTTTCGCTCTCGTGGGGGCCCCTCCCTTTGGCATTTGCCCGCGACGTCCCCCTCACAATGGGCAGTGCACCCTGGGCCACTTTGGTGAATCGCTCCACCTCTTGGCATCGATCACCACACTCAAAAAGCCGGATATATTACAAACTGCGTGCTGCATGATGGGACCCGCCCAACCGCTCGTCACGCCGGCCCGCCGGCTTGACACCCCCCTCTTCAGGCCCCAGGGAGGCCTGCCTTCTCACCATTGGCTGCGCACGGGGCCTGGGGCGCGCGGCGCCGCGGCCAAAGCAAACCTCGGGTGGCCTCCCCCCGCGCCGCCGGCTGCGCGGCCCTCGCAGCGGCGGCGCGGCGGCACTTCTGGGCGGTCCTGTCCCCTGATGATGTGTGATCCCCAACCACTCCCTGCAATGCCACAAACAAACATGGTGGGGGCTAAACACCGGCCTCTGGGCCGGCGCCGTTGTTAGTTTTGTTGCTGCCCCCTGAAATTCCAGAAATGCGCGCCCCGCGGCGGCCCCTGGCGACGCAGCGCGCGCGGCCCGAGGCGGGGCGCGCGCGCTCGTAGGATTGCGGCCGCCGCAGCGTGCTTTTGGGCGTTTGGGGGGCCCCTCTGTATGCGGCGGCTGCTTAGCTTGCTAATGCGCCGACGGGCGCGTGCACTGGACGCGCGCGCGCTCCTGCGCTTTGAAACACCGCAGACCATGCGCAAGAAAGCGGCCGCGGCGCTGCGGCTCCGGCTCCGGCGCCGCCTCGGCCTTTGCGTTTGCCGAATGGATCCTCTGTGGGCTTTGATCGGGCGCGCGGCGCGCCCTAAAAAATACGAAACACGCGCCCACACGGGCGCGCGGGCCCGGCCCCACGAGCCACCGGCGCCCTCGCCCGCTTTTCGATCGCGCCGCATCGTTCCCCCTCGGGGGCTTGCCTTGTTTCCGCCGCACCGCGCCCGCCCGCACCGCCCCGCGCTTAGATGCGGCCCCGGCCCGGCGCGCGCAACCCGCCCCGCGCCGGGCCAACGCAACATGTCTAGAACCCTGGCTCCGGCCCGCGATCTGGGATGCTATGCGGAACGGCGCCACGCGCCAGCTGCGGATATATGCGCCAGAAACACACACCAAACCGTTAAGGGGCTGCACCAACAAATACGAGACAAAACCACGTTTGGGGCCGCCGGCGCACCGCTCCTGAGGGAAGAGCGGGCTCAGCGGGTTGCGTTTCGCCCCTCGCGCCTGTGCCTATGCAGCCCAGCGGGCGGCGGCGTGTGGGGCACGTCCCCTTGCCCGCCCAAGCCCCGGATGGCATCAATCCTTGTCAGCACTTTCCCACAGTGAAACGGTTGGTCCCGTCTACTTCGCTGTTGCCCAGCCTCGACTCTGTTTTAGCTGGGGACGACACCCGATTTGTAAACGGCCGAAAAGGGAAAGAACGTGCCTTTACAACTCAAGCAGGGGCGCGCAGCTGCACACAACACGGGAAACACAGCCATGCATCGCGCCGCGCCACGCCAACCCAAAGCGGTCGGTTGCCCGCGGCGCGCGGCGGCGATCGGCCGGGGGGGGGGGGGCTGGGGCCTCTCCCGGCACTCCCAACTCGGGGAAGCGGGGGCGGTGCCTGGCACCACCGCTGGTTCCTTACTGCTGCTGCAACAACCTAATACAGGCGCCAGCTGCCGCCCCCGCCGCCGCCGCGCCGCCCCCCGCCGCCGCCGAGCCCCGGCATGAACGGAGCGCCGCCGCCGCCGCCCCCGCCCGCGGCGCCGCCAAAGCCCGGCGGCGGCTGCGGCGAGAGGCCGCCGGGGCCGAGGAAGGCGCCGCCGCGGGGGGCACCCAGCCCGCCCAGCCCGCCGCCGCCCAGCCCGCCGCCTCCAAGGAAGCTGAGTCCGCCGGGCAGCCTGTTGGGGGGGGGGGTTCGTTCCGCGTGGGCTGTTCAGACGGGGGAGGAGGGGTCTCTCAGCTGCGCGTCCGGACTGGTGCACAAGAGGGGGGGGGGAGCTGCACAGGGCGGCACGCAAACTGCAGACATGCGCGGCAGCCGACAGGCCCCGCAGTCTGGTAGTAGACCCGTCCCGCCGAGCCCTCAAACATGTCAGGCCCCACAGCGGCATAAAAGCCGCGCCCTTTTTAACTCAAGCCCCAAGCCAGGGCCCACAGCGGCATCAAAGCCGCGCCCCTTGTTGTCCCAAGCCCCAAGCCAAAACTGAAAACCGGCGCCCACCGGTCGTAGTCGCCGCCGATGATGTGCGGCGGCATCAGCGGGCCCCCCGCCGGCCGCGGCGGCGCCCACGGCCCGGGCGCGGGGAACGGCGGCGCGTGAGGGTGCAGCAGCCGGTGCGCCGCACGGCGCCGCGCGGCGCGCGCGCGCCAGAGCGACGCGAACGCGCGCCTCCAGCCGTGCGCGTTGGCCTGCAGCCGCTCGGTGACTGTTGCGTGTGGGAACTCAGCCTCAAGCAGGGGCCGCCAGAAGCAGTCCAGGGAGGCGAGGGTGTGCAGCTGCGCGCAGGCGCCCGACAGCGAGGCCAGGTCGCAGGCCTGTTGGGTGGTTTGTGTTGGGGAGCGGGCGTCGCTTTCACACGGGGTGGGGTACGGGTTTTGGGACGGCGCGGTGCGAGCAAGTCTGCCAGCCACAGAGCGAGTCTGCTGCCCACAGAAGCAGAAAAAAGAACGCATCCAAACGCACCGGCAGCAGCTTGAGCAGAGCCTCCTGCAGCTCCCACGGCAGCGTCAGCAGCCCCACCGGCTGCGGCAGCCCCGCGGCCGCGCACGCCGCCGAAAGCAGCGGCAGCGCGAGGCGGTCGCGCAGCGCCAGCCAAACGTCTGGCAAGCCCTCGGCCAGCCGCGCCGCCAGCCGCGCCGCGGGCGCGGCGGCAGCGGCCGCGGCCGCCGCGCCGGCAGGCGCTGCCTCGGACGCGGCCGCGGCCGCGGCGCAGGCGCGGGGTGCGGCGAGCGTCAGCGACTGCAGCGGCGGCGGCGCGGCGGCTGCAGCCGCCGCCTGGCCGGGCGCCGTGGCGGCGGCGGCAGCTGGCGCCACCAGCCCGGCGAGCACCACATGCGGCCCGACCTCCATGCAGCGCACGACGACAGACGCGGAGCCGTCCCCGCCGCCATCGGCGCCCCCCGCCGCCGCGTGGCCGCCCCCCAGGCGGTATGTCAGGGTGTAGGCGCCGCCAGCGCCAGAGGACAGGAGCGCCGCCGCGTTGTATGCGCCGCCGCCGTCGCCGTCGGGCCCGGGCCCAGCCGCCGCAGAGGGCCCAGCGGCAGAGGGCCCAGCGGCTGCGCCGGCCCAAGAGAAGCCGCTTTCCAGCATCGCCGCGTGGGCCGCCAGCAGCAGCAGCTGGTGGCCGGTGACGGCGGCGGCGGCCTCAGCGGGCACGGCCGCCAGCATGCGCGCCAGGTGGGCGGGCAGCAGCGCCGGGCCGGGCGGCGCGGCGGGCTGCGCGGCGCAGGCGCCGGCAGCGTCGGCGTCGGCGTCCCCAGCCGCGGCAGCGGCTGCGCCAGCTCCAGCGCTGGCGCTGGCACTGTCTTCGGCCTCCATCTCCTCTGCGGCGGGCTCAGGGTCGGCGCTGGTGGGGTGGCCGGCGTCGCCGGCGGGCGGCGCGGCGGGCGGCGCGCGGGCAGGGCGCGCACCGATGCCGCCGGCGCTCCCGCTTGTGCCCGGCCCGTCGGCGGGGCCAGGCTCCGGGGACGGGCGCAGCGCCTTGTCTGGAAAGTCGATCTCCATGCCGCAAGGCGGGGTGGCCCCGGCGCTGGGCGGCGTGGGCGCCCGGTCGGCGCTGCGCTGCCGCTCAGCGGCGACTAGCGGCGCGGGGTGGAGGGCTGGGCCTCAAGGCCCGCAAGCATGCATGCGCGATTCAGGACCACCGAGTGCGCCAATTGCGGTGCACGGTGGGGCGCTGCAGCAGCTGGGCAGTGCGGCCAGCGCTCGGTGGCGAAGGCCACTAGGCCAGCTCGCGGATACTGTGCAGGGATTGCGGCGTATGTGGACGATGAAGCGCTCCAGGGAAGCTATGGGGGGAGCGCGGGCGCTTCGTAGCGCGGCGGCGCGCCCCTTTGCAGCGCTGCTCGGCCCCCCAGCTCGGCGCCTCGTCGGCAAGCCCCAAGCGCTGCGCTGCCCCAGCATACGGTACGCACACGTTACCCAAATGGCAAGCAATGTGGGCCTGCCTGATCCCCCCTGCAAGATCCATCAACTGTCAATCGCGGACTGCGCCAGGCAGCCCTCGCGCCCGACCGCGCCGCTGCCTTGCCGTTGCCAGCAATCTCGGAGGCTCCTCATCAGCCTGCGCCCCGCCGCGACCACGTCACCCCCAAACTGCAGCCGCCTTCTGCCTAGGCGCCCCCGCCGCCGCGCGTCCCCCCTCATCAGTTGCTGCCCCCCGCCGCCGCCGCCGCCGCTGGCGCCGAGGCGGCCGCCGGCGCAGCGGCGGCGGCCACGGCCGCGGCGGCGCGGCAGTAGGTGCGGTGGCGCGCCCAGTCCCCGCGCTGGCAGCCGGCGTGGTAAAGGATCCTGCCCGCGGGCCCGCCGGCGCAGCCGGCTGGTGGTCGTTTTTTTTGGGGGGGGGGGGGGGGCGGATGGGGTTTGGGGGGGGGGGTCTCTCGCAATTCCGCGCTTCCCGTACCGTCTGTGCGCCAATCTCAAGGGCATACTGCCAGCGCATGCAACCAGGTATGGCTGGTCAAGGCACAGCCCGCCTCGGGCAGGAAAACTCCCCAAACTCCCCATGTGGCCTCACCGCAGGGGCGCAGCTTGTCCTGGTCAGAGCCAGGCTTCTTGCACGCCGCGCACAGCTCTGATTAGGGGAGGGGACACGAGGCAGGCGCGTTCAGGGGATCTTCGCTGCAAGCAGGCCGCCTGCGACGGCGCCGCGCGGACGCCTCCCATATCTCAACCCTCAAAGCCCAACGCACGCGCGCGCGCGGGATGTCAGTCCAAGACACCAGGCCGGTCAAAGGCAAGTCCTGCCAGGCTGGTCAGAGCCCCCGCAGCCGGAAAAGGGAAGCGCCGCGCACCCGGCCTGTTGGCCATTTCGGCCGCGGCGGCGGCCAGCAGCGCCTCGAGGGCGGCCACGCGGACCCTCAGCTTTGCGGTGTTGGCCGCGCAGATGGCGAGCGCGTCGACGGCGACCTCCGGCAGCGCCAGCGGCTGCGAGAGCAGCAGCGCGCGCGCGCGGCGCGCGGCGGGCGCGGTGGCGGGCTCTAGCAGCTCGCCCAGGGCGGCCGCGACCTCGATCGCCGCGCCGGCCTCGACGAGCGCGTTGAGCGCGTCCTGCGCGCCCGGGGCCTCGCGGTCGATCAGCCGCACGAGCGCGGGGACGGCGCCGGCCGCGTCGGCCACACGGCGGGCCTGTTCCCTGCCGGCGGCGCGCGCGGCGGCGGCCAGCGCGGCGGGCGCGCCGTCGACGGGGGGCTTGGCGCCGTCCGCGCCGCCGAGCGCGGAGATGATCGCAGACAGCGCGCCAGGCGCGGCCAGCACGGCGAGCGCGGCCTCCGGGCTGGACTCGGCCACAGCACGCAGCGCGGCGGCGGCGTCGGCGGCGGCGGCGGGCTTGGCCAGCGCCGTGAGCAGCGCCGCGACCACCGGGGCACCGGTGATGCGCTCCGGGCTGGACTCGGCCATCTCGCGGAGCTTGGCGGCCGCGGAGGCCGCCTCGTCGCCCGCCAGGCCCTCGAGCAGCGGACCGATCTCTGGCTGCTGCGCAGCCATGGCGTTGGTCGTGGGGTGCGCGAGGGAAGGAGAAATAATCGACCGGGGCGCGGCGAACGGCTGGTCTGCCCTTGGGGGTAGCTGGCCGCCGTGAGCGCAGCTGCTTCGCACGCTGGGGCGGCGCCTGGCTGCCTGCCCGAGGCGTGCCCCGCCGCAGCCCACCGCGACGCAACGGGTAGCCTCGGGAGGGTCGAAGCTGTCGTTCCTGCCAGGCGGCGCTGCCTGGGGCGCCTCGCTTTGGCCGCGGCAGGGGCACCCAACTTGCGGGGTTTAGCCGTCCCCCCCCCTCCTCCCCCAAAAGCTGCCCACCCTGCGGCCCCCTGACCAGAGCCCCTCGCCTAGTTGCGCTGTTTACACCGCGGACCGAAACGAACGGAATCCCGAAAAATCTATCAACGCACGAAGAAGGCGCCAGTCCCCGCCGCCGCGCGCGCCCGCCGGCGCGCGCGCTCCCTGCCGCATGCACCGCATGCGCCCCATGCACAGCCTCCCTCCCTGCGTGCGCTCCTCTCCCCCATGCACACGGGCCGCCGCGGCGCGCCCCCGCGCGCCACCACCGCCGGCCGGCGCGCCGCCGCCGCCGCCGCCGCAGCAGCAGCAGCGCGCCATCCGCCGCGCGCCTCCTCCTCCGCCTCCGCCGCCGCCCGCGCCCCCTATGCGAACCCAAACCCGGCGTGCCCCTCCCTGACCGCCAGCTTGAGCCGCTCCTCCAGCTGCTCCCTGCTCTTCGCCTCTGGCAGGTCCAGCTGATTGAAGCAGGTGTGCGCGGAGGGCAGGCGGTCCGGGGGGCCGTAGGCGCGGTGGATTTGGAAGCGCTGGGGGCCGCTGATGCCCTGCAGCGCGCGGAAGCCCTCCAGGGGGACCTTGGAGGTGCCTTTTTTTTGGGGGGGGGGGGGGGGGGGGTGGAGGGGGGGGGAGCGAGGGGTTTAGTTCCGAGTTTGGGGGCGTTGGGGGGATGACGAGGCCGGTGCAGCACGGCTTGTCCGCATTTGGCGCGACCCGGCGACGGCAGGCCCCCCTTGACCGCGCTGCCAGTGGCAACGGCAAGGCCCCGCCGCGCAGGCCCTTGTCCCTCCCCCTCCTCCTCCATGCAAACCCGTCCCATCCCCCCCCCCCCCACACCCCACCCCCAACCCCCCCACCCCATCCCCCCCAAACCCCACCCCCCAAAAAGGCCCCACCCGTCACGAACTGCAGCCCTGGTACTCCGTGTTGGCCCGCAGGTCGGCTATGTCAATGTCTGGCAGCCCGCTTATGAGCAGCTCCAGCTCGTGGTCGTTGAACACGGCCAGCAGGTCGCGGGGGACCAGCTCCCAAAAGCCGTCCAGGAAGGCCTGAGGTTTAGGGGTTGGGGGGTTGGGGTTGGGTTGGTTGGGGTTGGTTGGGGTTGGTTTAGGGTTTGGGGTTTGGGTTTGGGATTGGTTGGGTATGGGATTGGTTGGGTATGGGATTGGTTGGGTTTGTTTGGTTGGGTTTGTTTTGGGGTTGAGTTGGCAAGTTTCAGCCCCTCTGCAATGTGCGCTGCACGTCGCGACGTCGCCCAGTCAAACGCCGCCGCCCCCTTCCCCCGCAAAAACAAACACCGCCCCAAACCCCCACCCGAATCTGCGCGCGTATCGAGCCCGTCATCCTGTGGCGCGCGATCAGGTCGACGTAGCGCCGCTTGTTGCCCTCAGTCACGCGGATGTCGCGGCCACCGGGCACCAGCTCCACCACCTCGGTCTTGCCAAAGTAGTCAGACTCGGCACTGTGGGGGGGTTAGGGGGGTTTGTATTGGGTTTTTGAGGTCGGGGCCAGTGCATTGGGGGTGTGGGGCGGGTGTTGGGGTTGGGGTGGGGGTTTGGGGGGTTGGGATTGGGTTTTTGAGGCTGGGGCCAGTGTCTTGGGGGTTGGGCTGGGGGTTGTGCTGGGGATGAAGAGCGCAACGGGCAAGGGGCAAGAGCGTCCAGCGGCCGCGCACGCACTGCGCGTTGCGTGCGCCGGGGCCGGCCAGCCCGAAAACGTCCCCAAAAACGCCACAACCCTCCCCCCCTTACGTGAAGGTGAGGTCCTCCAGCACGTCCGTTATGTCGTGCTCCAGCATCCACGCCAGGTTCTTGTAGTAACCCGGGTCAACGGCCTCCAGGTCAACGTAGGTCAAGGGCTGGGGGGGTTGTGTTTGGGGGGGGAGGGTGCGTTTGTTGTGTGTGTGGTTCGGTGTGTGGGTGGAGGGGCCTGAGCGCGTTTGCTGGTTAGCCCCCGCACGTGGTCCCCAAAACACCAAGCCCCCCCCCAAAACACCACAACCGCCCCCGACACCAAACCCCACCCCCACCTGGCCCAGCATGTGCTTGTAGAAGGAGCGCGTGAAGTACGCATCGATCAGCTGCCCGTCGTAGAGCGCCTTGCCCACCAGGCGGCCCACAAACCTGGGGGTGGGGGTAGGGGGTGTTTGCGTCAGTGCGGGGCGCACGGTCTCGTAAACGCAAGGTGTGCGGCCCCGCCCAAAAACGGCGTCGCACACGTTTGGGCGCGCGGGTTCGTCGAAGCAGAGTATGCAGACAGGCGAAAACGGCCTTGCGCGCACGGCACATGGGGAGTGAGAGCGGCGCGGGCAAGGGAGCCGCCGCCGCGGCAGCGCCACGGCAAAACGCCGCCCCAAAACCCCCGGTCAGCCCCCGGTCAAACCCGGTCAAACTCTGGCCAACCCCTCACGTGAAGAAGCTGAGGTGCGACACCCCCGTGTCGTTCTGGATGATGGAGTTGGGGTTGGGCTGGAAGGTGCTGCCGCCGTCGGGCACCGCCACAAACAGCGCCAAGTTGGGGTTGAAGATCTCGCGCGCCATCACCTGGGGGTGGGGGGTGGGGATGGGCGGTTCGGTGCGTTCGGGAAAGGGTTTCCCTAGTTTCCCTAGTTTCCCTAGCCGTTGACCGCGAAAACAGCACCGACCCCCACCCCACACAAGACCCCCCCTTCCAAAAAAGCGCCCCCTCCAAAGCTCCACCCCCCTTACCTGGTACCACTCCCGCGACACGCCGCCCGCGTCGATGCCCTCCTCCCCGCTGAACTGCACGCTCAGCTTGTAGCGCAGCTCCTCTGGGCTGCGGTTGCGCAGCTGCTGGAAGCTGCGGGGGCGGAAGGGGGTTTTATCACAGGTTTCAGGTTTCAGGTTTCAGGTTTCAGGTTTGCTCCTCGTCCGGGCTGGGGCAGCGAGCAGGTTGGGGGCTTGGGCCGGGGCGGCGGTGCGCCGCCTGCAGCACAAGCACGCTTGCCTGCTGCCGCTGCACAGCTGGCACCAACACGCACAACACGCACGCACGCACGCACACAGTGTACCGCCCGCCAAGTCAAAGAATGTGCACACCGCACCACCCCCCCACCGGCCGCACCTGTCCGAGAAGGCGTGCTCCCGCCGCACCAGCAGCCGCAGGCTGCCGTAGTGCCGCTCGTCGTGCGGCCGCAGCCGCGACCGGAACCAGGCCTTCTTGTTATCGAAGTCGATCAGCCGCGGCGCGCGCAGCAGCGGCGCGAGGCTGGTCTCCAGCAGCGACGGCGAGCGGCGGAGGTACGTGTTCAGCAGCCGCCGGTGCTGCTCGGCGAACCGCATGAAGGCCTTCGACCTCGGCGCCGCGCCGCCTGAGCTTGCCGTGTCGCCGCCGCCGCCGCCGCCGCCGCCGGCGGCGGCCGCGCCGCTCGCGCCGCCGCTGGGCGCGGGGGAGGCGCCGCGAAGCACGACGTCGCTGCCGCTGGCGCTGGGCGCCGCGGCGGCGCCGCCCGCGCCCGCGGCGGCCGCCGCGGCCGCGGCGCCGATCGCGGCGGCGTCGAGGCTGCCGGCCGTGGAGGGGGCGGACAGCAGGTCGAGCGCCTGCTGCGGCGCCGGGGGGATGGCGCCCTCTAGGGCGCACAGCACGAAGAAAGCCTCCACCAGCGGCAGCACCTGCTGCGCCCCCGGCGGCAGCAGCCGCGACGCCGCGCCAAGCAGCACCTCTGGCGCCGCCGCGCCGCCGCCCGGCGGCTTAGCGGCGGCGAGGGTCTCCTCAATGCGGGCGATGCACGACGACAGCGCCGCCCACAGCGGCTCGGTGCAGCGGCCGATGCCGTCGATGCTGGAACCAAGCTCTGACAGCGCGGCGGACGCCTGCGACTGGCGGCGGGCGAGCTCGCCCGGCGGCAGCGCGCTCAGCGCGTTGGCCGCGGCGCGGGCGGCGTCAAGCGACCTGCCGCTGCCGCTGGCGCCGGCCGCGGCCGCGGCCGCCGTAATCGCGGCCGGCGCTGAACCGCTGGGGCCCGCGCCGCCGGCGCCGCTGCCCTCGGCCTGCTGCTGCTGCTGCTGCTCTTGCTGCTGCTGCGCGGCCGCCGCCGCCTCGGCGCGCGCCTTGCTCTCCCGCTGGAAGCTCTGCAGAGCATGCAGCATGCGCAGCACGACGCCGCCGCGGGTGCCGATGGCCGGGGCCAGCTGCGAGTCAGCGTCGATGCCGCGCGCCCCCGCGTCAAGCAGAGTCTCCGCCAGCGCACCGGCCACCGCCGCGACACCCGCCACGAGCTCTGAAAGCACCAGCGGCAGGTGGGCGGGCGCCACGTCGACCAGGAGGCGCAGCACGGTGCCGACGGAGCGGTACGCCGCGGGCGACAGCGCGTCGCGGGCCAGGAGCGCGGGAAGCTGCCGCAGCAGCTCGGCGGGGGTGTCCGCCAGCGCCGCGCCCAGCTCGCTGGGCTTGGCCGCCTCGGCCTCGGCCGCCGGCTGCTGCGGCTGCTGCTGCTGCTGCAGCTGCACCGCCGCGCCCGCCTCCGCGGCTGCGGGTGGCGCCGAGGTGCTCGGCCCCGCGCCCGCGCTGGTGGGCGGCGGCGCGGCACCCGGCTGCTGCTGCTGTCCCTCTGCCGGCTTTGGCTGGCCCTCCGCCGAGCCCGCTGCCGCCGTCTGCTGCTGCTGCTGCCCCTTCTCCTTCTCCTGCCGCGCCTTCTCCTCCTCCTCCTGGCGCTCGCGCTCCGCGGCCGCGCGGGCGGCGGCCAGGCGCGCATCCTCCTGCGGGGGGGTGCAAAGGGGGCGCTTGGGTTCAGGCACTGCAGTGTATCACGCTTGGGTGCTTGGCGGCCGCTGTGTGTGTTCGCCAACCTAAAAGTGTTCGCCAAATCAAGTGCTCAACCCAATCCAAGTCAAAACCAAACCAACCCAATCCAACCCAGCTCAACCCAACCCAGCCCAGCCCAGCCAGCCGAAATCAACCCAAACCCGACTCAAACCCAAGACCAAACCAACCACAGCAATAAAGAAACCAAACCAGCACGGGACCCGGCGCCCCACCTGCTCCAGGCGGTAAACGTTGGCCATCAGCAGCTCAAGCAGCGCCAGCAGCGCCTCGAGCAGCGAAAGGCTGCGCCCCGCCAGCGGCGACCCCAGCATGCCAAGCAGCACCTCGAGGGCCCGAGGGTCCGGCGCGGCGGGCGCGGCGGGCGCCCCCGCAGCGGCAAAGGCGGCCGCGGCCGCAGCGGCGGCCTGCTCGGCCGACTCGCTGCGCCGCCGCCGCTTCACCGGGGCCTTGCCCTTCTCATCGCGCGCCGCGGCGGCCGCGGCGGCCGCGTCCTCCGCTGCGTCGGCCTCGGGGCTGGCGGGCACGCGCAGCGTGAGCAGCTGCCGCGCCAGCTGGCGGTTGTGGCTGGCCACGTGCGACAGCAGGTCCAGCACGCGGCGGCTCACCACCGACGGCTTGCCGCGCGCCACGGCCGCCTCCGCCTCGGCCTCCGCGGCCGCCTGCTCGGCGGGCGCGGCGGCCGGCGCCGCCGGCGCCGCGGCGGCCGCCGCCGGCGGCTGCTCGGCCGCGGGGGGTGCTGCGAGGGCCTCCTCAAGCCGCGCAGGCCCCGCGGCGGCGCCCTCGCCGTCGTCAGAAGTGTCCATCCGAGCGGGCCCCTCGTCCTCCCCGCCGTCCCCGCCAGGCGCGGCGCCCGGCAGCGCGCGCAGCAGGGTCAGCAGCTTCCTCAGCAGCGCCTCGCGCGTCACCGGGTGCGACCCCAGGTTGGCCAGCAGGCGCTGCAGGCTGCCCTTTGCCAGCGGCTGGCTGGAGCGCAGCAGGCGGACCACGACGTCCACGTCTGAAGGCTCCAGCGCGGGCGGGCCCTCTGGCTCGGGCGCGGCGCGCGCCGCCGCCGCCGCCTCGAGCGCCGCGAGCGCCGCGGCATAGGGGTGCGCCGCCTGCGACCCGCCCGCGCCGCCGCCGCCGCCGCGCGCGCCGGCGCCGCTGCCGCCGCGCGCCGCCGCGCCCGCGCCGCCGCGGCCGCGGAGGCCGCCCGCGTCGGCGCGGCCGCCGACCATCTGCTCCCGCAGCGCGGCGCGCGCCGCGCTGCGGTTGTGGAGGGCGGCGGCCTCGGCCATTACCTCCGGGGGCAGCGTCTGCAGCAGGGCGTCGTCGGCCTGCAGCAGCACCTCCTCCCGCAGGTCGGGGGTAAGCGTGGCCAGAAGGGACGCGAGGTCCAGCTCAGCAGGCCCAGCAGCGGCCGCCGCCGCCGCCGCCGCCGCGCCGCCGCCCGCCGCGCCGCCCTCGCCGCCGGCCGCCGCCGCGGCGGCCGCCGCAGCCGCCGCGGCCGCGCGGCGCTCGCGCTCGCGGCGGCGGCGCGCGCGGTCGTTGCGCTGCTGCTGCAGCAGCTCGTCGCGGATGTCTGCGGGCAGGGCCGCGAGGAACTCGGGGTCGATGGCCGCCTCCTCCTCCTCTTCCTCCTCCTCCTCCCGCGCCGCGGCGGCCGCGGCCGCGACGGGCTCCGCTGGCGGCTGCGCCGCCGGCGCCGCCGCCGCGCCCTCGCCGCCCTCGCCCTCGGCAGCCGCGCCGCCCTCTGCCCCGGCCGCCGGCGCGGCGGGCTGCTGCGCCGCCGCCGCCGCGACCGCCGGCGGCGGCGGCGGCGGCGGCGGCGGGGGGGCCTCAAAGTCGGCCAGCCGCAGGCCCTGGGAGGCGAGCACCTCATCCACCATGTCTGGCGGCAGCGCCTCCAAAAACGCCGCGTCGATCCCCGCCGCGCGCGCCGCGCGCTCCAGCGCGCTCGGCGGCTGCGGCGGCGCCGCCGCTGCCGGCGCCGCCTCCGCCCCCGGCCCGGCCTGCGCCTCTGCAGGGGGTGCCGAAGTGGCGTCGCCCATCGAAACGTCGCCCGCGCTGCTCGTGGGCTCGGCGGCCTGAGGCATCTCAGCCTCGGCCGGCCGCGGCTCGGCGGCGGGCGCCGCCGCGGGCGCCGCCGGCTGCTGCGGCGCGCCCGAGGGGCCGGCGGCGGCCGCCTCGGGGGCGGGGGAGCCTGGCTCAGAGGGCTCGACCGGGTGGGAGCGCAGCCGCTCCTGCCCCTGCTGCCGCGCGGCGGGGGCGGGGGCCGGCGCCGCCGCCGTCGCTGGCGCGGCTGCGGGCGCGGGCGGCACGTTGACCGACGCCATGGCTGCCGCGAGGGCCGCCGCGACGCCCTCTGCCGTCAGGGCACCGCCGCCGGCGCTGCCGGCGGCCGCGCCGCCGCGCCGGCGCGATCCCGCGGGCCGCTGGGGGGCGGGCGGGGGCGGCGCCGGCGCCGAGGACGGCTGGGGGGTGGCGGCGACGGGCGTCATGGCAGCGGCCGGGCGGGCGCCGCTCGGGCCCGCCGCAGCCGCGGCCGGTGTGGCCGCGGCGGGCGTGGCCGCGGCCTGCTGCTGCTGGGGCTGCTCCGTTGCCATTGGCTCTGGGGCCGCGCCCGCCTCCCCTTCTGCTGCTGCTGCGCCCGCCTCTGCCGCCTGCTGCTGCTGCTGCTCGGCCGCGCCCGCCGCGGCCTCTGGCCGTGCCTCGCCCATCGACTGGTCGCCGCTGGCCGTGGGCTCGGCCGCAGCCGCTGCTTCCGCCGCCGCGGGCTCGGCGGCGGGTGCCTCCGGTGGCAGGTCTGGCGCCTGCTGCCGCAGCAGGGCCATCATGGCGGACTCGAGAGAGCCTGTTTTTTAGGGGGGGGAGGGGTGGACGTTGTTGCGATGTTTAGCTGGTGGAAAAAAGCAGCTTGAAGGAGGCGCGGGCGGATTGCAGGAGGTTTGTGTGCGAAGCCACTCAAATTGATTGCACTTGAGGAGTGCAATCCACACCAAGCCCTGGGAGAAAAGTGTCCAAGCAGCGGCCCAAGCGCCGCGTCCGCCCCGCCCCCACCCCACCCCCCACCCCCCTCACGTGCGCTGACGCCCTCCTCCGCCCCGCCCCGCGCCGCCGCCCCCGCGGCCGCCGCGGCGACGCCGCCGCGCCCCGCGGGCCCCGCGGCGGCCCTCCAGTTTGACCGGAAGTCGAGCACGCCGCCCGCGCCGCCGCCGCCGGCTGCGCCGGGGCCGGACGCGAGCATTGAATTGATCATGGCCTCGACGTCCCTTAGCCCGTTCCAGTCCAGCTGGCCGTTGGGGAGGAGCACCTCGTTCAGCATGGCCTGCAGCTGCCCCGGCGTGACCGCGCCGTTGCCGCCGGCGCCGGCGCCGGTGAACAGCGTCGGCTGCAGCAGCCGCTGCGTCGCGGCCGACATGTAGCGCGCCGCGGGGCCGCCGCCGGGCGCGGCGGCGGAGCCGGGCTGGGGCTGGGTGAGCAGCGTGCGCAGCAGCGCGGCGACCTGCGCACTGACCGCGGGCGCCGCCTCGGCGCCCGCCGCCGCCGCGCCCGCCGCCGCCGCGGCCGCGGCCGCGGCCGCGGCCGCGCCCTCGCGGGGCGCTGCAGCAGCGGCGGCGCCGCCGCCGGCGCCGGCCTCGGCCGCGGCAGCGCCGGCCGCGGCGTCCAGCAGCGCGCGCGCGTCCGCCGCGGCGACGCGCGGCATGGCCGGCGCGAGCAGGCGGTGCTCGCTGGGCAGCATCCGCGCCCCCACGGCCTGCAGCGCGCCCGCGAGCGCCGCCGCCTCGGCGCCGGCGCGGCCCGCGGCGCCGCCGGGCGCGGCGGCGCCCTGCTCAGGCAGGCGCATGCGCATGCGGCGGGCGGAGATGCCGCGGGAAGCTGAGAGGTCGGTCGCCAGATCAAAGCTGCCAACGCCGTCGGACAGCCACTGCATGTCCACACGGAACGGAGGGCCGCCGCGGTCTGGGGGTTTGCGGCGGTTTTGTTTTGTGGGGGTGAGTGAGTCGAGTGTGAAGCCTGCGGATTCGGCGGCCAGCGCGCGCCAGGCCTGGCAGGGCTGCGCGTAGCTGAGCCTGCGCTCCAGTTTCAGCGCCCCAAAACGCGACGGACGGCACGCGGCCGCTCCCCCCTCGGACCCTCCACCACAGCACCCCAATGCGCGCAAAAAGGCCCCACCCGCCCCCGACCCCACCACCCACCGAGCTCCTCGTCGTCCATGAGAGCCCCCGGCTCGTCCCAAACCCCTGCCGCCGCCGCCGCCGCCCCCGCCGCCGCCGCGCGCCGCCCCGCGTTCGCGGCGTACCAGCCCCCGCCGCCGCCGGGGAAGCCGCCGCCGCCCCACTGCCCGCCGCCGCCGGCGCGGCGGCCGCCGGCGGCGATGCCGCGGAGCTCGCCGCCGGGGCCGACGAGGGCGACCGGCCCTCCGAAGTCCCCCCCGAGGGCCCCCGGCACGCCGCCGTCTCCTGTCGCATCGCCGAGGGCGTCGAGGGCAAGGGGGTCTCCGAAGCCGAGGGCCTCGTCGGCGGCGTAGATGTCCGCCTCGGCGCCGGCCTGGGGGGGTTGGGGCGGGGGGTTTTGTTCGGGTTTGGGGGGAGTTTTGCGGGTTTGGGGGCGAGGTTTGCGGGCATTTGAGGGGTTCAGGAAGCCCTCAACCCCAACACTCCCCAACAACCCCGACAACAAGAGCCCCGTAACTCCCCCAAAGCCGCCCAAAACCCCCGCCAATCCGCAACCCACCTCGTCGTCCTCGTCGCTGCCCTCCTCGTCGTCGTCAAAGTCCACCTCCTCATCCTCCTCCTCATCGCCGTCGTAACCGCCGTCGTAACCGCCGGCGAGGCCGTCCTGAACGCGGGGGCGGGGGGGAGGGGTTGCGTTTGCGGGGGTTTTGAGTGGGCGTTTGGGGTTTCCCGGGTTGGGGGGGCGGGCCGTCGGTGTGTTTGCGGCCCCACTGCTGGGCGCTTGTGCCAGCAGGGCTCGCCAGTGCTTGCTTGAACCCTTCAGCCGACCGCAGAAGACGGCACCTCACAAAACCGTGCGCACGCGCGCGCGCCGCGCCGCGCCCCCCAAAACCAAGCCCCCCCAAACAAATCCTAAACCCCGCCGCCCACCTGCCCCCCGCCGCCCATCCCGTCTCCTGGGAAGCCCACCCCGTGGCCGTCCTCGTCGTCCTCCTCCTCCCCCTCCCCGCCCTCCGAGTCGCTGCCCATCATCGCCTCCTCCTCCTCCTGAAGTAGGGCCAGCTCCTCGGCCAGCGCATCGCCGTCTGCGGAAGGGGTTTTGGGGGGGGTTGGGGGGGGGAGAGGTTACAGGGGTTGGGGATGGGGTTTGGGGCGGGGGTTGGGGGGTTTGGATGGTTTTGGTTGGGGGGTTGGGGTTTTTCTGGGGAGGCTTTGGGGGCAGAGGTTGGGGGATTTTGCGGGTGGGGTTTTGGGGGTGGGATTCGGGGGCGTTCAGTGTGCTTTGGAGGGCGAGGGATTTTTGAGGGTTTGAGCAGTTTGCTAGGTGGGGTTGGGGCAATGGCGGTGGCGGTGGCGGCCAAAGATGCGGCACAAGGCTGCGACGAGCGCGCGCCCTGCCAAGCCGCGGGACCTGCAACGGAGAGCGGCCCGACAGCCCCAGGGCGCAGCAGCCAACACCCTCACCCGCATCGCCGCCGTGCCGGTGCCCGTCCTCCCCCTCCTCCTCCTCCCCCTCGTCCTCCTCCTCCTCGTCGCTCTCCCCCTCCTCGGTCAGGCTCGGCGCATCCTCCAGCCCCTCGTCCGACGCGCCGCCGGGGCCGCCGCCGCGGCCGCCGCCGCCGCCGCCGCCGCCGCGGCGCTCGCCGGCGCGCATGGCGGCCTCCTCTGACCCCATCTCCCCCCCGGCGGCCTCGCCGTCGCTCATGTCATCGTCCTCGTCATCCTCCATTAGGTCATCGTCCTCGTCCTCGTCATCGCCCAGCATGAGGCCGCCCAGGCCGTCCTCGTCCTCGTCGTCCGTCTCCACCACGCCAACGACGAGCTCGTCATCAAGGGCGTCCGCCATCGCCTCGACCAGCGAGTTGATGAGGTTCTCGGGGGCCGCGCCGCTCGCGGCGCGGCCCGCGGCCGCGAGCGCGGCGGGGCCGGCCGAGGCGGCGACGTCGGCGGCGTACGCGGCCGCGTCGGACGGCGGCGCGGGCGTCGCCGGCGTCGCGGCGGCGGCGGCGGCCGCGGCGGCCACGGCGGCGCGCAGAGGGGTGGGGCGCGCGGCGCCGGCGCCGGCGGGCGTCGAGGCGGCGGCGGGGGCCGGCGCGGCGGCGGCCGAGGCGGGCGGCGCGGCCGCGCCGGCTGCGGGCGCCGCGCCCGACGCCGCTGGCGCCGCTGGCTGCTGCTGCTGCGGCTGCTGCTGCGCCGCCCCGCCGGCCGCCGCGCCGCTGGCCCCGCCGGCGCCGCCCGCCTCGCGCGCCGCCGCGCCGGGCGCCGGCGCCGGCGGCTTGAGCGCGGGGCGGGTCAGCACCTCGAGGGGCCGCAGCACCGAGTTGATGGCCGCGGGCGCGCAGGGGTGCTCCAGGACAACGCGCCGCAGCGCCTGCGTCAGCGCCTTGGCCGTCCCCGCGTCCCGCAGCGCCCGCAGCATCTCAGCGCTGACCTGGACGGCGGCCGCCGACCGCGCGTCGGGGCGCGCGCCCGGCGGCGGTGGGGCGCCCGCCTGCACCAGCGCGCCGGCGAGCGCCACAAACGCGCGCACCTTGGCGGGCGCGGCGCAGCCGGGCACCTCGGCATAGGGCGGCGCCGCCGGCGCCGCGCCGGCCGGCGGGCGCGGCGGCGGCCGCAGCGCCGCGCGGCGCTCGGCGGGGCCCGTCCACGCGGCGGCCGCGTCGGCGGCGGGGGTGCCCAGCGTGAGGGCGGCGACCAGCTCGTGGATCACCCTGCGCCGCCCCTCCCCAGATCTGATGCAGATCGCCTGCAGCAGCTGGCTAGCGTGCTCGCCGATGGTGGCGCTGGAGGGCACCCGCGGGCCCATGTTGCGGACGAGCAGCTGCGTGTGCATGACGTGCTTGAGCACGCCGCCCGCGCGCTGCGCCGGCGCCGCGGCCGCGCCGCCCGCGCCGGCGCGGCCCTCGCCGGCGGCGGCGCCGGCGCCGTCGTCGCGGGGGCGCCCCGCGCGGCGCGAGCTGCCCGGTGTGGCGTGCGCGCCGCCGCCGGCCGCCGCGCTGCCGCCGCTCCGCCCGCCGCGCGGCGTCGCCCCCGCCGCCGCCGGCGTCGCCGCCGCCGACGCGCCGGCGGCGGCGTGGCCGTGCGCGGCGTGGCCGTGCGCGTGGCCGTGGGGGCTGGCCAGCAGCGCGAGCAGCGCCCCCACATCTTCCGCGTCGCACTCGCTGTCCCGCTTCAGCAGCAGGCCGACGGTGTTGCTGTAGGTCAGGCAGTAATCCGTCAGGAGCTGCAGCGCCAGCTGCTGGCGCGCGTCGCCGAGGCTGACCGGGTCAACCATCCGCAGCAGCACGTCCGCGGGGAGCGCCGTCTCCGCGGCCGCCTTGGCTCCCTCCCCGCCCGCCGCCGCCGCTGCCGCCGCCGCGGCCTCGCCGCCCTCAGCGGCCGCGGCGGCGTCGGTCTCCATCGCGGCGGGCCCGCCGGCGGCCGCGCCGGCGGCGGCGCCGGCGGGGGCGTCCTCGTCGTCGCCGCCGCCTGCGCTGGGGCCTTCGTACCGCAGCACCACCTCCAGCAGCGCGTCGATGACCTCCACAAAACTGCCGGGCACGAGCTTGCGGCCGTGCCGCTCGCCGGCGGCGCTGGCGGCGCTGCCGCCGCGCGGCGGCGGGGCGGGTGTAGCCGATGCGCCGCCGCGGGGCGGCGCCACGGGCGGCTTGGCCTGGCCCTGCTGCTGCTGCTGCTGCTGCTGCTGCTGCTGCTGCTCCGGCTGCGGCGTGCCGCGCGGCGCGGCCGAGGCGGCGGCGTCCGAGCTGCCGCCGCCAGACCCCTCGCGCTGCGCCGCCGCGCCGGCGGCGCCGCCGGCGCCGCCCGCCGCCGCCACCTCGCGCGGCGTCCGCAGCCGCAGCTGCGGCCCGCCCGTGCGGCGCGACATGACACCGGGCAGCACCTCCACGCCCTCCCTGCCCGCCGCCTCAAGCGTGCAGACGCGCGACACCGCCGTCATGAAGGCCGCCGGGTCGCGCCGCACGAGCCGCGCGCTCTGGTCCAAAAACGAGGCGGGGTCCATCGCGCGGCTCGCCGGGTTGCCCGCGCTCGCGCCGCCGCCGGCCGCGGCGCGGCCGAACACCAGGCGCGCGGCGCTGCCATACGGGTCGCGGCCGCCGCGCGGGCCCTTGGCCGCGAGGGCGGCGCGGATCTCGGACTCCATCCAAGATTCCAGGGTCGCGGGATCTTCCAGCATGTTTCGGAAGATGGTGCTGATCGGCGCCTGCAGCCGCGTGTACCCCGCGCCCACGCACGCGCGCGGCAGCGCGAGCAGCAGCCGCGGCCCGCCGCGCGCGAGCAGCTGCAGCGCGGCCGCGTGGCGGACCGTCAGCCGCGAGAGCAGCGCAAGCAGCGCCGCCGTCGCGCTCGCAGGCGACGGCAGCGACGCGTCAGACTCGAACATCGAGCGGCCGGGCCAGTCCCACGCCGGGGCCAGCGCCTGCAGCTGCTGCAGCAGGTCGAGGCACACCGCCAGCGCGCGGCCCTGGTGGTCCTCGCTGAGCAGTCCGCACGGCTGCCAGCTGCGCAGCGCGTCCGACAGTCCGGGCAGGCTCGCCAGGTCAGCGGGCCCCTGGCCATGCTGCTGGCCCTGCTGCTGCGCCGCCTGCTGCTGCTCGCCAGCCGCCGGCGCGACGGGCGCCGCGGCGGCGGCCTCTGCGGCTCCCGCCGCAGGCGCAGCAGCGGCCGCGGCCTCCATGCCGCCGCCGGCCGCCGCGCCGGCGGCGTCTGCACCCGCCGCGGCCCCAGCCGCCGCTGCTGCGGGCTGCTGCTTTGGGGGCGTTGCAGCCAGCAGGTCGAGGAGCATGAGGGCCGCCTCCACCCACACCGGCACCTCCAGCGCCTCGGCGACGCGCGCCGCCTCGTCCGGCGCCCACCGCCGCCGCGCGGCCGCGGCCGCCGCGGGCGTGCCGTACGGCTGGGGCGCGGCGTCGGCCGGCGCGGCGGGCGCGCGCAGCAGCAGCGCGACCGAGGCGACTGCCTCGGCGTAGCCTTGAGCCCACGCCTCGAGCGCCGCGACGCAGCGCGCGGCGAGGCCGGCATCCGCGGCGGCGTGGCGCGCCGCCGCGTCGTGGTTGAGCAGCAGAAGCAGCAGCCGCGCGGGCGTGAGCCGCTCGCCCGTCGGCCCCGCGGCCGGCTCGGCGAATGCCTGCACCAGCCGGCCGACGAGCGTGGCGCGCTCGCGGCCGTCGTCGCGGGCCGCGATGGTCAGCAGCAGCTGGCAGATGGAGGGGCCGCTGGTGGGGGCCGCCGACATCAGAGAGATCGCGCCGTCCGCCATCTGAGCGGGCGCCGGGATCGCGCCGCCGCCGGCGGCGTCCGCGCCGCCGGCGTCGCGCGCCGCCTCGGACAGCGGCGGCGTGGCCGCGGCGGCGTCCATCGGCGCCGCGCCGCCGGCCTCCGCAGCCGCCTCGGGCGCGCCCGCCGCCGCAGCCGCCGCGGGCGCAGACGCCGACGGCCCCGCCGCCTCGGCCTCGCGTTGCCGCCCCCCGCTCGTCGCCTGCACCTGGTCGGGGCTGATGCCGATCGCGCTCAGCGACGCCACCAGCGCGCGCGACAGCTCCTCCTCCTCTTGATCGGCAGCCGAGGGCGCCGCGGCCGCCGCTGCCGCGGCCGCGGCCGCGCCAGCCGCGACGGCGATGGCAGCGGCGGCGCCGGCGCCGGCGGCGGCGGCGGCGGCGGCGGCGGCGTCCGCCGCGGCGGCGGCGGGCTCCTCTGGGTGGTTAATGAGCCACTCCATTGCCAGCTCCACGCTGTTGTGGCCGGCGCGCCGCAGCGCCTCCTCGGCGCGCGCCTGCGCGCGGGTTTTGGCGTGGTTTGGGGCGTTGCTTGAGTTGAGCGCTGGTGTGCATTGCCAGCGGTGGGCTGGGAGCAGAGGCTGGGGCAGAAGCAAGGGCAGCAGCCACAAACGAGCACGGCCCTACAAAACACCAGCTTGACTAGGGATGACAGGTGTGACAGGCCCTTCAGAATCCCGTATATGTAAACAAAAAAACCGCCCCCACCCCGCGCCCCACCTGTGTGAAGCCCATGTCCACAATGGCCCGCACGAGCCTTTGGTCCGGCTGCGCCGGCTGCCTCGGCGCCGCCCCGGGCCGCAGCCCCGCAAGCCGAAGCAGCCCCGCCGCCTGGCCCACGCCCAGCGCGCACACGTTGATCACGGACAGCAGGCTCTGCAGCACGCCCGCCGGCAGGCGGCCCGCGGAGGGGGAGCCCCACAGCGGCAGGACGGCCGCGAGGATGTCGGCCTGCAGCTGCGCGGCAAACGCCTGGGGGTCGCGCGCCGGCGGCACCAGCGGCTGCCCCGCGTAGTTTGGCAGCGCGGCGACCAGGAGGTGCGCGGCCTGCGGCAGGCTGAACAGCACGTGCACGTTGGCGAGCTGCTCGTACGCCGAGAGGATGCGGGACACCGCAGCCTCGGACATGACGCGCGGGTGCTTCGCGCCCTTCAGCTGCTGCTGAAGCTGCTGCTGCCCCGCGGCCGCCGCCGGCTGCTGCTGCTGGCCCGCGGCCGCCGGCTGCTGCTGCTGCTGCTGCTGCGCCGCCGCCGCCGCCGCCGCGGCGTCCGGCGCGGGCGCCGGGACGTCGGGCGGCGGCGGCGGCGCCTCGAGCGCCTCCCAGAGCAGCTCGGTGGCCTCCTGGAAGCGCGCAGCCAGCGCGGCCATGCCGCCGAGGGCCGAAAAGTAGTTGAGCACCAGCAGGTGGCAGAAGCGGCGGCGGGTGTCGAAGAGCACCGCGTGGAACTCCTCGATCAGCCTGCAAAGGTGCGCCGCGCGCGGCCGCACGCGCAGCGTGACCGGGTCGAGCTGCGGCGGCGGCGCGGCGGCGGCGCCGCCGCCGCCGCCGGGCGATGCGGGGCGCGACGTCGCGGCGGCGGGCGCGGCGGGCGCGGCGGGCGCTGCCGCGGCCGCGGCGGCGATCTCCGCCTCGCGCGCCGCGGCCTGCTCCGCCTCCCACGGCTGCCTCTGCAGGTTGCCGACCAGCAGCAGCGCGAGGTTGAGCGCCGCCGCCTTGACCGGCGCGCTGGGCGCCTGCCCAGAGTCCTCGCGGCGGCGAGCCGGCGTATGGATCGACTTGGCGATGGCCATGTGGCAGGTGCGCAGCGATGTCAGCAGGTATGCGATCGCGTCGTGCGCGGTCTCCTCGGGCGTGCGCTTGTGCTTCATCGTTGCGGCGGCGGCCGCGGCCGCGCCGGCGGCGCCCTCCGCGGGCGCGGCGGCGGGGTCGGCGGCCGGGTCAGCAGCGACGGGCAGCGCCGCGCCCGCGCCGGTGCCGTTGGCGGCCATGGGGTGGCCCCTGCGCGCGCAAAGGGGAGGGGAGGGGGGGCGTTTGTTTAGGGGAACTGAGCTGGGCGGCGTGGCAAACGGCCCTCAGGCGAAGCTCTTCCACAGCAGGCAGGCCGGCGGGTCCGGCCCCACGCGCGCCCACCCCCCCAGGCAAAGGCCCCAAACGGGGCAAAAGGGCAAAACAGTCAACCCCCAAAAAAGGTCCACCCACCCGGCCTCGCGTTCGTCGTCCCCGCCATCGCCCATGTCCACGTCAGCGTCCCCCTCCCCGCCCTCCACCCCCTCCCCGCCCGCCGCCGACGCGTCGGCCGCCCCGCCGGGCGCCGCGCCCGCGGCGGCGGCGGAGGCCGCCTCCTGCTGCTTGCGCAGGTCGTTGGCGGCCTTCCAGGGGTCTGAAGCTGCCGCCTGGCCGAGCAGCAGCCGCTCGAGGCGGCCCATCGTGACGAGGAGCGGGGGGTCGCCCATGGACAGCTGCGACTGCATGGCGGGCGCGTTGCGGGCGACGGCGCTGGCGAGGGAAACCAGGCCCTGGGCCTGTTGGGGTTGAGGGGATTTGGGGTGGTGGGCCGAGTGAGGGCGGGGCGCGAGCTTTTCGCTGCGCTGCCAGCGGGGCGGCGTGTTGAGCAGGCAATAGTGAGGCAGGCCTGGTCAAGAGTCAAACGTTCCGCCACAAACACGGTCAAACACTCAGTCAAACATTCGGTCAAATACCCGGTCAAACGCTCGGTCAAACGGCTGCAGAGCCGCACCTGCAGCACCAGCTGGATGTAGGGGTCCCGCTCCTCGGCCGGCAGCAGCGGCACCGCCACCGTGCCCAGCGCCTGCGCGCGCGGCAGCAGCAGGTCCAGCTGGCGCGCGAGCGCGTCCTTGGTCTTGCTGGCCAGCGCGGGGCCGTGGGTCGGGCTCATGATGCGGAACGCGGAGAGCAGCGGGTGGGAGGCCGAGGTGAAGTTGAACGCCACCTGTTTTGGTGCCGCGGGTTGTTGAGGGGAGCCGGCGGTCAGCCGAAAGGAGGGTGCTGGGGACTCAAAACGAGGCAGGGCTGCAGCAGCTTTGGCCAGGGCCCGCCAGGCCTGGCACAGCGCGCTTGGGCTGGCGGCGATTCGAGGCGTCGGCCGCTGCAAGGGCTCGCCAAAAAACCAGAAGAAACCGCCTGCACCCATGCGCGCACCGTGAGCTTGGGCAGCAGGTAGATCTTCAACAGAAGGTCCACCCCGCCCTCCTCCACAAACACGCGGCTGGTCTCCGGGTTGCCGAGCAGCGTCTCCAGCATACGCAGCGCGGCGGAGAGCGCAATGGGAAGGAACGCGGGCACGTCGGGCTCCGTGTCCCGCCGCGCGGCCACGCCGGCGAGCGCCTCCGCCAGCGCGCGGCGGCTCAGCGCGCGCAGCCGCTCATCGCGTGCGGCGGTCTCCTGCCGCTCGCGCTCGCGCTCGGCCGCGCGCGCTGCGGCCGCGTCCGTCTGCACCGGCGCGGCCGCGGCCGGCGCGGCGGCGGGCGGCGCGGCCGCCGGCTCGGCGGCTGCTGCGGCCTCGCCGGCGGCGGCGGCAGCTGCCGCTGGCGCTGACTCATCCACGTCCATGCCCCCCGCCTCGCCGCCCTCTGCAGCAGGTGCCGGCGCCGCAGCAGCAGGCTCAGCACCCCCGTCGTCCGCAGCTGCGGCCTCGGCCCCTGCGTCCGTCTCCATCGGCGCAGCGCCCGCGCCGGCCGACGCAGCGGGGGGCTCGGCCGCCGCGCCGGCGCCAGACCCGGCCGCTGCCTCCGCCTCTGCCTCGGCGGGGGCCTCCGGCTCTGGCTCCGGCTCCGGCTCCGGCGGCAGCGGGCCGAGCGCCTTTGCGATCTCGTCCTCGTCGCCGCCGAGGATGCAGAGGGCGCGGAAGATGCCGAGGATGGCATCGACGCCCTCGGCGCGCAGCTGCGGCACAAACCTGCGGCGGGCGGCGACGGGTGAGGCGGGTGAGAAGGCCCAGGGAGGCGCAAATGCGAGCGCGCGGCAACAAGGGCGCGCGCGCCGAGGAATGCCAGCCTCAGGGCAAAAGCCCTTTGGCACACGCCCAAACCCCCAAGCACGCAAAAGGCCCCTGCAGGCGGGGCCGCACCCCACAGCCCACCCCCAACCCCAACCCAAACCCCTCCAGCCCCACCTGAACAGCTCCTCCAGCCCAGACCCCAGCACGCGCGGCGCGTCGCCCGCGACCGCGCGCATATAGCGGCGGCTCGAGAACACAGGTATCAGCGCCTGCAGCGCCTGCGTCTCCCGCACGCGCTGCAGTCCAAAGGTGTTGAGGCTCAGCGCGACCAGCGCGTTGGGCACCGCGCAGACCGCCTCCCCGCTGGGCAGCAGGTTGGTCTTGACCGCGGCCAGGAAGGCCTCAGTCAGCCCCGCGTCCTGCAGCTGCCTGTAGCTCTGGGGCTCGTGGTGGATGAGGTCTGTCATCACCCCCGCCGCCAGCGCGAACAGGCCGCCCCCAAACTCCTCGGCGCGCGCATACATTGCGCCCAGGCAGGCGTAGAGCAGCGCGGCGTCGGCGTCGGCGGGTCGCGTCGCGGCGGCGCTGCTGGCGGGCGCGTAGGACGCTAGGGCCACGCCGCGCAGCAGAAACTTGAGGAGCACGCGGCGACCGTGGGGCAGCTGTGGGGGGGGGGGGGCGGGGGCCGGGGAGGGCAGGGAAAGTTGGGATTCGGCCCCGCGCCTGGAGGCTGCAGGGCTTGGGGCCGGGATGCCGCTGAGGTGCAGGCAATACTGCAGCGGCAGGCAGCACCGCAGGCAGCGCTGCAGGCCTTTGCATGCCAGCTGTCACCGGCGATTGTCACCCCGCCGCACCTGCTTGACCGGCTGCTGCGCCGCCGCCGGCTCCGCCGCCGCGCCCGCCGCCTGCTCGGCCACCGCAGCCGCACCAGCACCCGCCTCGGACGCCGCCGCCTCGGACACGCCATCGCCGCCCGGCGGCGGCGCCGGCACCTCGACGCCGACCTCCACCCCGAGTCGCGCGATGAGCTCCGACAGCCCCCCCAGGTCCCGGAACAGCGTCAGCGCTGACTGACTAAAGTCCACCAACGCCTCGAGGATGCGCACCGCGGTGACCACGAGGGCGGTGTGATCTGGGTGGGTGTCCCGCAGCAGCGGCATCAGGCTGGAGACGACGCCCGCGTCGGCGAGGGCGGTGCAGCCCGTGGTGGACGACGCCAGCGCCTGGACCAGCGACAGCAGCGCGTCCGCCAGCGCGACCGCGTGCGCGCGCGCCGCGCGGTCCGGCAGGCCGCCCTCCTGCGCGGCGCGCTGCGCAGCGGCCGCCGACGCCGCCAGCCCCGAGGCCGCCGCGGCGCCGCCGGGCGCGCCGGCGGGGCGGGCCATCTCGTAGCCCTCGGCGGCCGCGTGGGCCACGACGCCGTTGATGGCCTTGTGCAGCAGCACGCTGAGCAGGCCGGACTGGCCGCCGGAGGCGATGGAGCCGATGATCTGGCCGTGGCGGGAGCGCTCCGACAGCTGCGCCGTCAGCGTGCGCAGCGCGAGCACGCGGATGTCCCCGGGCACGTCCGACTCGTGCTGCGGTTTCGATTGGCCGCGGCGGTTTCGTTCGTTATCTTGTTTTGTTCGGGGTGCCGGCTCGGCCGATTGCGCTGCCTTCCACGATTCGCGGGGCCGCCGGCAAGGGAGCGTGGCGGCTGCGGCGGCGGCTCCATAGCCAGGCGGTGGCAAGCCCGCAAAAAAGCCAGGCGGTGGCAAGCCCGCATGCGCGTGCGCGCGCGCACCTGCACCAGGGATATCAGGTCGGACACCACCGGCTCCGCCACCATCAGCGCCGCAATGTCCTCCGCCACAACTGCGGGGGGGTGTTTGTGGGACAGGCATGTCACAAAATTGCGGCTGGGGTGGAGCGTGCATGCCGTGCATGCCACAGCTTGCAGCTAGAGTGGTTTGATGGGGCTGGTGGATGAGCAGACGAGGCTGGCAGGAGCAGGTCGAGAATGCATGCACAGCCCTCTGCTGCGTGTAAAGCTACCGCGCACGCTCCCTCGCCCGGCGCGCCCGCCCACCTTGCTGCGGCGCCGAGTGGAGCAGCAGGCACAGCGCGTGCAGCCGCTGCCGCACCGCGCGGCGGCGGCCCTCGAGCGTCCCAAACGCGCGCGCCGCCCGCGCGCGGCAAAGCAGGTCGAAGCGGGCGTCGCGCGGCACGGCGTAGTGCCTGCACAGCTGCCGCAGGATCTCGTCTTCGGAATCTGCGTACTTGTGCAGGCCCGGAAGCGAGATCTTGACCGTCCCGCCGGCGGCGCCAGCGGCGGCCGCGCCGGCCGGCGCGGCGGGCCCCGCGTCCCCCGCGGCCGCGGCTGCTGCGCCACCCGCCGCCCCCGCAGGCGCCGGCGCCGCGGCGGCGGCGGCGGCGGTGGGGAAGAACTCAAAGGCGAGGGTGGTCGCTTTGGGCAGCGCCTTGCGGGCGGCGGTCTCGTCGTCCTGCACGGAGGTCGCCAGGTCCGGGCCCTGTACGCCGCGTTTGGTGTTGTGAGTGAGCCGCCCCTTTATGCAGTCCTCTGCAAGCACACGCAAGGCTGCTGGTGCCTTGCGTGTGCTTGCATACGCAGGGCTATACGGATACGGGCTGGACTGGTGCCCCCTGGTTGCACCAGAGGCCAGGCCTGCAGCTGCCGGGAATCAGCTGGCATAAACCAGCACACCCCCAGCCCCGCCCCGCCGGCCGCCCACCTCCTCCTTGCTCCCCCAGCCGCGGCTCATGTGCAGCAGCCGCGACGTCAGCGGCGCGGGCGCCTGCCACCGCAGCAGGGCGTGGTGCGGCTTGCGCAGATATGCGGACAGCGCGGCCAGCACCGCCGCCACCACATCGGGGTCTGGCGCCGCCAGCAGCGCCGTCAGGTGCTGCGGCGCGGCGCGGAAGGCGAGGGGTGGTTGGGGGGAGGGGCTGAGCGCGTTGAGGGCGGGCCTGGAGCGCTGGCACTGTAGGCGGAAGGCGCATGGGTGCCGCAGCAGCGGCAGCCGCCGGAAACAGCCGGCCCGCTGCCCATTGCACAGCGGCCGGTCCCGCTCCGGCCTCCCGCAGCGCTGCAGCAACAGGGCAGGGCAGGGCTGGACAGGGCCGGGCAGCGCACCTCGAACGACGCGTACAGCTGCTTGTTGGTGCCGCAGCTTTCGAAAATGGCGGTGGTCGCGCCCAGCACGGCCAGCACGGCCGCCGCCGGGAACGGCGCCGCCGGCTGCGCATCCTCCAGCCGCACGTCGGGCCGGTTGGTGGCGTGCTGCTCGTAAAACGCGTCAAAAGCGTCCAGCAGCCGCGCCCAGTGCAGCAGGTCGCCCTGCGGAAGGGAAGCGCGGGGCGGCGGCAGTCGGCCGGCTGCGCCTGCGTGGCGGCGGGGCGGCGGCGGCTGCCACAGACCGCCCCGAACAGCTGGCCTTGCAGGCGGCAAGTGAGCGCCGCTGCCGGGAGGATGGGCGGTTCGCCAGAGGGGCATTGCCCAGACCGCCGTGCGACCGAGCTGCCAGCAGCCGGCGCCGCGGCCGTCGCTGCAGTCCCGTCGCCGCCTGCTGCTGGCGTGCTCCGGGCCGTGCGCGCGCGCGCACGCGGCGTGCAAGCTCCCACAGCCGCTGCAGGCGGGACGCTCGCAGGCCCCTCGACACGCGGGATCCACTTTCGCACCGCCCTGGGACACCTGCGGCCTAGGAGGGCCTGCAAACAAGGCGAACCCACCTTGTCGCAGCTCCAGGTGAAGCCATCCAGCCCCGTCGCCAGGTCCGGCGCGCTCAGGACGCGGTTTATGATGGCCTCAATGGCCTCAGGCTGCGGGGGGCGGGCATACTGCTGCTCAGAGGGCTGTCGCGTGGTGATCACGGGCCAGATCGCTCCGCACGGGCCAAAACGCTCACCACTTCGGCCTTGGTGCCGGGTTTTATCTGGATCCTCATGTCGGCTGCGGCTAGTCCATGGGGCGCTCAGCGCCAAGCCCGAGCTCCGCCCCACGTCCTGGAAGTGCGCCGCTGAGCGCTCTATCGCATGTTGCACGCAAGCTTACGGGTTCTTTTCGGAGTTTAGAAGCCGTTTGGGGCGGGTGTGAACAGCGTGGATACTTGAGCGGCGCGGTGCGGCGCGCGGCACCCGCAGCGGCGCTGGTGCCGCCACTGGTGCGGGTGCGAGCCGAGAGTTTCGCGCGGCAGTACGCGGATTGGCAGCGCCCCTCGTCCTTGTCGAATGTTACCTTGAATTGTGCAGGCGTGCAGGTGGGTTGGGTTACAGACGAGGCGGCTGCAGCGCGCGGCCGCGGCGGCTTTGCAGAGCTCCTTTCGGCTCTCGGTGCGCGCACGGCGCACATGTGCGTGGATTCGATTCGGCAGGGACTGTGTCGTGCGGGCGGTGGGGCCGCAAACAGCTTGGCGCGCAATGGCGGCAGTGCTCTGTTAGTAGGAGGTTTCTTGGACAGCGGGGCGCTTGCGAGGCGGGCGGGCGTGCACCGGTCGAGGCGGCGCCGCGGGGGCTGCGCGCCCCAAAAACCGCGCGGCCGTTTCTCTGTTGGGTTGGGTGGGGACCTCCCTGCGGCATTGGTTGGGCGGACAGCACAGTGTTGACGGGATTGCGTTGAAGTGCCGGGGACGAATGTATGTAACGTGGCTTGTGTGCAGGCAAGCGATGGCCGAAAAACCAACTGTGCCGAGTGCCGACGACGGCGGGGACGGGCGGTTGCGATGAGTGACAAAACTCGGCGCTATGGCCCGTAGAAACAGTTTGCGCGCGCGCCCAGCAGCGCGCCCGAAGCGGCGGCATGCGGGCCGCGGCAAGACAAAAAAAGCGATGGCGGCGCGCTGTGCGGCGTAACAAATGGCATCGGCCCAGCCCGGGAGTGAGGGGGGTGGCTGCGGCCAGCCGCGCCCCCCCCCCCCCCAAGACTGGAAGAGCCGGATCCTGGCGGTGACGTCTTTGCGGCAGAACGGGCACATGGGCAGCGCCTCCCCGCACTCGACGCACAGCGTGTGGCCGCAGTCGAAGACCAGCTCCTTGCGGCGCTCCATGCAGACGGTGCACAGCGCGCTCTCCGCGGCGGAGCTCCGCTGCAGCTCCGCGACGGTGCGCTCTACGACCAGATCGCGCACGACGCGCGAGGCGGCGTCGAGGCGCGCCTCCAGATCACGCAGCTCCGAGGCGCCGCACGCCGCCAGCGCGAGCCGGTCGCCGCCGAGGCGCGCCAGCGCGGACCGCAGCTCCGCGGCGTCGCCGGCGGCCGCGTCGGCGGCGGCGGACGAGGCGCGCGCCGCGCGCTCGGCGGCGGCGCGGGCGGCCTGCGACTCGGCGAGCGCGGCGCGCGCGGCGGCGAGCTGCCGCTGCAGCGACGCGGCGTCGTCGCCGGCGCCGCCGGCGGCAACCGCGCCCGCGCCAGCGTCGACAGCAGCTTGCGCGGGCAGCGGCACGCCCGGCACAGCTGCTGGGGCGCCCGCGCCGGCCGCGCCGGCGGTGCCGTTGGCGAGCAGCTGCTGCGTCGCCGAAAGGTAGCGCTGCACCGCACACAGCAGGCACCCGGCAGCGGGCTGCGCGTGCAAGCACAGTTCTGCGGCTGCGCTGTCGGCCGCCGCCGCCGCCGGCGCCGGGCCGCTGCCGCCCGAGGCGGGGCCGGCCGCGCCGCCATCGTCCTCGTCGCTGCCGGTCTGCGGCTCGTCAGCGGGCCCGCTGCTGCGCGGCCGCGGCCGCTGCTGCTCCCCGGCCGCGGCTTGCGCGGCGGCGCGGTCGCGGTCGCGGTCGCGCGCCCGCTGCAGCGCGGCGTGCTCAAGCTTGAGCCGGTGGTGGCGGCTGGAGAGCAGGCCGAGCTCCCGGCCGACCGAGTCCAGCAGCGCGTTGGCCTCCGCCAGCTGCCTCCCCAGCGCCGCCGCCGCCGCCGCCGCCTCGGCCGCCGCGCCCCGCGCCGCCTCGGCCTCGGCCGCGTCGCGCGCGCCGCGCGCCGCCGCCTCCTCGGCGCGCCGCCGGCCCGCGCGCGCCCGCTCCTCCGCCTCGGCCAGCACGAGGTGCGTCTGCAGCAGCTCGCGCTCCGCCGCGGCCTTTTCGTTCCTCTCGCGCTCTAGGGACGAGATCAGCTCCTCGGCCCTCCTTGCAGAGCTGATCTGGAGGTCCTCCAAATGGCGCTTGACCAGGAGGTCCCGCAGCTGCAGCCGCATCGCGTCGCCGCCGAGCAGCGAGAACGCGCCGCCGCAGCTGCTCGCGACGGACGGCGGCGCGGGCGGGGACGCGGCGGACGCCCCGGCCGCGGCCGCGGCGGCGCCCGCGAGGCTCGGCCCGGCCTGCGGCGGCGACGCCGCCGGGGACGGCGCGCCGGCGCCGCCGGCGGCGCCGCCGCCGGCGAGCGACGGCGGCGCTGAGGGGGGGTGCGCCGCGGAGTAGGCCGCGTAGGCGGAGCTGCCGTGCAGGCTGCTGCCGCCGTAGACGGACACGCCCGCGCTCGGCCCGATCGCGCTGCTCGCGCCGCCGTCGCTGGCCGCGCTGCTCATGCTCATGCGGCACAGCTCGTCCGCGGCCGCGGCCAGCTCGCCGCCGCCCAGCGCGGGGCTGCTCTCGACCAGGACGACGCCGTCAAAGGCCTGGCGAGGGTTGATGCCGCCGTATATGACGGTGCGCCGCCCCACGCGCGTGCAGCTGTGGTGGTAGCGCGCGGCGGGCAGGGCGCCCAGCGCGGCGGGGCGGGACCAGGTCCAGGTGGAGAGGTCTAGCAGGTAGGCGTCCTGCGTTGGGGGTGGTTTTGAGGGGGGGGGTTGAGGGGGGGGTTTGAGGCGCTGCAGCTGTTGGGACGGTTCTTGTGGGGGCGCGATGGGGCTTTGCGGGGGCGCGCCGCTCCGGGGTTGGCGCTGTGGGGTTGCTGTTTTTGAGACAGTCAGCTGCAGTGCGAGGGCGGCGTGCGGCTGGAGGGTCCCAGGGTGAATGGGCCGCGCGAAAGGGCTGCGCAGCCGCGCTTCACCTGAAAAAACACGCCCTGCGCGTTGCAGCCGCCAAACACCAGCAGCTGCCCCGGCCGCAGCAGCACCGCAGAGTGGTGCGTCCGCGGCGACGGCACCGCGCCGCGCACCGCTGGCGTGGCCCACTCGCGCCGGGATATCGAATACACCCAGACCCCGTTGTCTGTGCTGCCAGAGGTGCTGCCGCCAAAGCACACCAGAGAGTCGCCGCCGTCCCACGTCGTGCTGTGCCCGCGCCGCGGGCTCGGCCCCTTGCCGCGCGCCTTGACCTCGACCCACTCGCACGCCGGCGCCGCCGCCGGCGCGCCGCCGAGGCCCGCGCCGCTCGCGGCGCCGCTGCTGCCGCTCGCGCCGCTGCCTGCGCTGCATGCGGACAGCGAGCCCTCGGCGCCGCGCGCGCGGCCGGCCACGGCGGGCTGCGGCACCGCGAGCACGTGCAGGTCGTCAAACAGCTTCTTGCCCTGCCCGCCGAACAGGAACACGCCCGCGCCGTCGACGGCGGTGAGCGTATGGCCCGCGCGCGCGGGCGGGGCCGGGCCCGCGGGCGCGGCGAGCGCCCAGGACATGGCGTCGGTGTCGAGGGCGTAGAGCTCCCGCAGGAACTTGCGCCCCTGCTGCCCGCCAAACAGCCACAGCGTGCCCCCCGCGGCGGCCATGGCCGCGGCGTGCAGCTTGCCCGGCCGGTCGCGCGGCGACGCGGCGCGGGGCTTGAGGGCGCGCCAGGTCATCAGGTCGACGTCGAGGACCGCCAGGTCGTCGAGCACGACCTGGCCCACGCCGCCGTACGCAAACAGCAGGCTGCCCACCGCGGCGGCGGCGTGCGCCCACCTGAGGGGGGGAGGGGCGGCGGCGCGGCGGGGTGAGGGGGCGGGGCGGGGCGGGCGAGCAGTGGTTCCATCGGTGCATTGAGGGGCGAAGCGGCCGGCGCGCGGCGAGCGCGAGCGGCGGTGCCGAGCGCTGCGCGGCGGCGGCCGCAGCGCGCGAGTCGCCGCCGCGCCGCCGGCGCCGGGAGTCGCAATCCCCCCGCCCCGACCCGTATACCGCCCTCACCTTGCGACCGGGACGTTCCCCCCCGTCACAGGGAAGGAGAACAGGAGGGTCTCCTCGTTTGGGGCCGCCCCCGACAAGCCGCCGTCCCCGCGAGCGTCGGGCCGCGCTCCACAGTGTGCTTGTCCCACAGGGGCCATGATTCCACGGGCCGCGCCCGCGCCCGTCTTGGTCGTTTCTGACGAGACTGCCCTTTTTGCAGCGCTGTGACGAGCTCGCTGTACAGCAGCACCTCGCGAGAAGAGGAAGAAGACGGTGTTGAAGACATCGCGCCCGGCTGGAGGGAGGGAGTTGCCACCAGCTGCACCGGGGGTCCACGGGCCCTGGCACGGGCCTGCTCCTGTCGACCCCGCGGCCGCAGCGCCGCCGCTCGACCGGTTCCGCCTCCCGAAACCCGCAGCACATCGCTCCGATGGTGGTTCGGGGCGGGGGCGAGGGCTAAAGGGGGAGCACTTGGGCGGCCGCTATGATAACAATGTGTGCGCCAGCGGGTCCTAGAATAGGCAATTGGTCTTGGGGGCGCTGAAGAGGCCCGGTGACCATCGGGACGGGGCAGCGGCATGTGCGCGGCTCGACTGCAGCCGCCGACGATGGCCGACCCCGCCGCCGCGGTGCACAAACGCAGCGTGTTACCGGCATTTCCCTGCACCGACCGCAAGAATTGCAGCAGCAGCGAGGTCGAGCAACTGGCGCGCCCCGCCGATCGCTTCTGGACTGCCAGCCGCGTCCGCCGCGTCACTCGCGGCTTGCTCAGCGGCCGTGCCGCCCCCACGCGCCCGTGATGAACCCCGCCGTCTCCGGGTAGAGCGCCTCGATGCTGGTGTCGACGCCGCGGTGGGCCTCTGAGTAGCGCGCCAGGTTGACGTAAGCCCCGCCGCCGGGCGGCCCCGCCGCGCCCGCCCCCGCGCCGCCGCCGCCGGCCGCGCCCGGCCGGCTGCCGTCCGCCCACGGCGCGCGGCAGTAGACGCACGTCACGCCGCCGCCGCCGGCGCGGCGCGCGCGCGCCCAGCTGTCGCAGCAGCGGGTGTGCAGGTTGTTGCCGCAGGACGCGCACCAGGACACCGCCTCGGCGCCGTCGACCAGCTCGTCAAAGCAGACTGGGGGTGGGCAGGTTTGGAGGAGCGGTGCCGGCTGTGAAGGGGGCTTCGGGGCTGGGCTGCAGCAAGCGTGGCATCAAAAATATGAAATTGCAGGCGACACACACACATACACCCCACGCACGCGCGCACGCGCGGGCGCGCGCCGCTCACTCGGGCAGTCCCCCTCCACCGCGCGCCGCGTGCCGGGCTTGGCGCGCCCCGTCGCGGCCTGCAGCCCGCGCCGCACCGCCTCGCCAGCGAGGACGTCCCTCACGTCACTCCCCGTGGAGTGCACGCCCGCCAGGATGTCCTCCACCTGACGGTTGCGGGGGCGCGGCGGTTGGGGGGGGCGGCGGTTGGGGGAGCGCGGCGGTTGGGGGGGGCGCGGCGGTTGGGGCGGTTGGGCGGTGTTTGGGAGGGTGAGCTGCGCGCCCACACCTGCCTCCCCCCCCCAAAAAAAGCCACCCATCGACGCGGCGCGGCACCCTTCCTTATCTTGCCCCTCCCAACCAAAGCAAGGCCCCACCTCCTGCGTGAGCAGCGCCTTTTGCCAGACCAGGGGGTTGTTCGCGCGCAGCTTGAGCGCGCGCAGCAGCACAAACAGCACATGCTTGCAGAGGTTGCCCTACGGGCGCGTTGCGTTCGGAGTTGGGGGGCTGCGTCAGTGGGGGGTACCGCTTTCCGACGTTTCTTGCTGTGGGTCGGAGCGGGAGCAGTCCCAAGAGCACCCCCATCTGCGCGCAGAGGCAAAGCCGCACGGCACCGGCCCCACCCCACCCAACCCCCACCCAAAACCCAAAATGGGCGGACCTTGCCGTGGTCGGGGCAGTCGCAGGTGGGGTTGCGGGAGATGGAGACGGCGTACACTGTTTCGTTTGCGGAAGGGGGGGTGGGGGGAGGGGAGGCTTTGAATAAGTCCAGAGTTCGTTTTGGCACGACGTGCCAAAGCAAGGCGGCAGGGACTACCGAGAGTCAGAGCCCCGCCGCCCAGCCGTCGCAGTCGGTCAGGCAGTCGGCTCGCGGCGCGCGCGCCCGCCGCGCCGCGCAGCCGAGCCGCAGCGCGGGCGCCCCACCGTTGCCGGTGGCGCCGAGCACCGTGAACTCCTGGGCGCGCCCGCCCGGCGCGCCGGCGGGGCGCAGCTCGCGCGTGGAGATCAGAAACATGCGGTGGCCAGAGCCTGGGGGTTGGGGGGGTTGGGGTTTAGGGGAGAGGGCTTCGCGCACATGGAGCTAGGGGGCGCGGGCCGCCAATGCGCGGGGCCCGTCCTGGCGGCGCGGCAGGGGCATGGGCGGATCGGACCCAGCGGCTAGCGGGCTTGACTAACAGCCTGTGACCGTCACACTCTGCAGCAGCCACGCGGCCACCCACCCGGCAGGGCGCGCTTGATGCGGTCTTGCACGGGCTTCGAGGGCGCGGCCGCATACCTACGGTCGGCATGAGCGGGGGGCACGGCGGTTGTGTTTTGGGCCGGGGCGAACGGGCGGGGCGCGGCGCAGCGCAGTGCTGTGCAGTGCGGCGCGTCCGATCCTGCGTCCCGTTGCTTGCTCACACGCCCCAGCCGCGTGCCCAGCAGCAGCCCCCACCTGACGGTGCTGCCGCTGGGGCTGGTGCGCTTCTCGGGCGCCTCCTTCTTCGCCCGCTTGGCCTTGGGCGGCGTGGCCTTGGCGCTGCCGCTGCCGCTGCCGCCCCTGCCGCCGCGGCCGCCGCCGCTGGCGCCGCGGCCGCTGGCGCCGCGGCCGCTGGCGCCGCTGCCGCTGCCGCTGCCGCCGCCGCCGCCGCCGCCGCTGACGCCGCGGCCGCTGGCGCCCGCGGCCTTTTTCTGCTTGGGCTTGGCCGCCACGGGCTCCTCCCGTTCCTCATCTGACCAGTCCCAGGTGCCGTCCTCCAGCTCAACCGCCCGCGCGACGCGCTTGCGGGGCGGCATGCCGCTGCTGCTGTGCTCGGCGCGGGCGCGCGCGCGCGCGCAGCGCGCAGGGCACGCTGGGCTGGCGGACGGAGCACCGGCTGGCGGGGCGCCGGCTGCTGCTGCTACGCGGGGCCTTCCCGCGGGGCTTTGGCCTGCTGCGGACTCCTCCAAGAGCGGGGGGCGCGCGCGGTGCCAGTGGATGGGCCGATACGCCCGCTACGCTGGTCTGGTCAGGCCGATACTCTTGCGTCTTCAGCTTTTTATCAACTCGCTCTTGTGTCAAACCCGTTTGAGGGACCTGTGTTGCCCACAGGGGTGCAAGAAGCAGCTTCTGCCGAGCCCGCGGCTGCATTTGGCGCACTCTCACCGCGCAGCAGCGCGTGATATATAACTTTGAAAGGCTTAAACACGCCAGTTACCAGCAAGCCTGATAACAGCACCTGCCCGCCGTGCCGCGCTCGAGTTGACCGCTGCAGCGCCCGGCGTTGACCGCGCTTGCTGCCGCTCGCATTCCGCTTCCTGCCGGCTGCCATGGAGGACTTTGAGGTGGGGTGGCCACGCGCCACCGGCGCTGCGTTCTCTTCGTGCCGCGCGCGGCAGCAGCCGCGGCGCGCGCCCGAAAACCGCCCGCTCACCCCAAAAAAACAAAACCCCCGCCGCAGCGGGAGCTCAAGGTGCTTGTGGTGGGCAACAGCGGCGTCGGCAAGAGCAGCATGATACAGCGGTTCTGCAGGTGCGGCGCACCGGGCTGGTGCGGATGCTCGGGGCGCCGGCGCTCGCGGGCAGATGGGGCGGCGCATGCGCTGCGCGGCGCGTGCAGCGGCGCCGCCGCCGGTGCGGCGGCGGCGGTCGGACAGCATGCGACGCGCCCCTCCCCAAAACCCTGCCCCACACAGCGGCACGTTTTCGGAGGACGCGCGCCGCACCGTGGGCGTTGACTTTTTGGAAAAGCTGCTGCCGGTGCCCGCTCTGGGGGAGGACGTGCGGCTGTTTGTGTGGGACACCGCGGGGCAGGTCGGCTTTGACGCGCTATCGCGCAGCTACTGCCGCGGTGGGTGCTTGGGGCCTCAGAGGTTGCCGTGGTGGTTTCAGTGCCGATTTTGTGCTGGCGCCCGACTCACCACAAACCCATGCGGTGCTGATGCACGAGCGCGGTCAAACGCAAATGCACACAACGCTGTGCGCGCAGGGGCGGGCGCCGCTGCCATCGTGTTTTCCTCCACCGACCGCGCCTCGTTTGACGCCGTGCCCGCGTGGCGGCGGCGGGTAGTGGCGGAGTGCGGGGACGTCGCGCTGGCGCTGGTGCAGAGCAAAGTGGACCTGCTGGACAGGTGGGGGGCGACGGTTTGCTGCGTGCGGTGGAGGAACGCGGCTGTTTGCAGGGCCGAGCCTGAGTCAAATGGCTCCAGCAGTCGGTTGCAGGCCCATTTTTTCTTTGCGCGGCTCGTTCCCCGCCGCCATGCTGCAGTGCCGCAACCCCACAACCCCCCACTGTGGCGCGGCGCAGGGCGGTGGTGTCCAGTGAGGAGGCCGAGGAGATGGCGCGGCGGCTGGGGCTCAAGTTCTACCGCTCCTGCGCCAAGGAGGGGCTCAACGTCACCGAGGGTGCGCGCGCGCTCGGGCGCGCTGCACCACGCACTACGCGGGTTCGACCGCGTGCACAGTCAAACGGCCGCTCCGTCAGTCAGCGATGAACCCCTACAGGCTGGGGCCGCAACAAAGGCCCCAAGGCCTTTGTTGCGGCCCCTGATTGCCCCCATAACCACCCACCCAACCGCCCCCCCCCCCCAACAAAACCGCAGTGTTCCAGTACCTGGTCGAGCTGCACGCCTCCAAGGCCGCGGCCGGGCAGCTCCGCCTCGGCCCCGCCTCGCAGCCCCTCGAGCCCGCGGGCGGCGGCGGCGGCGGCAGGGCGGGCGGCGAGGCATTTGCCGTGGTGGAGCTGAAGGGGCACAGCCCAGAGCCGGGAAAGGGCGGCGGCAAGGGGGCCGGCGGCGACGAGGGCCTAGGGGCGGCGGAGGGGCCGGCGCCGTCCGCGGCCGGGCTGCAGCCCAGCAAGCGGCGGGGCCAGAAGACCCTGGGGCAGCGCATGAAGCAGCTGTTCAAATAGCGAGCTGATTTTGCGTTTCGGCTCACACCGCACCACCGCAGCGTGCATGCGTATGACTCGGTCCTTCCCCTCATCCCTGCCCCTTCCAACCCCGCTTGGTGTAGGCAGCCCCTGCCAAATCCGTGTCCTGCTGGGAGCCTCGCCTCTCGGACATGTTCCAGCAGTAAAACCGACTGACCGGGCGCTGCAAGTCGGCGGTTACAGGAAACACACCGCGGCGCGCACGCGGCAGCGCCGGCAGCGTGCAAAGCCCCCCCTCAGTCGATGCTGCAGAGCAGCGCCACGCCGCGCATGATCCACTTTGACTTGTCGTCCTCAGTGCGCAGCGAGAAGGTGGTGATGAAGTTGTTGCCGCGCCGCGCCTTGACGCGGTAGCAGGGCGCCTCGTACACGCCGCCGCGGCGGCGGTCCTTGGCCTGTTGGTTTTGGGGGGGGGGCAGGGGGCATCGAAGGGATCAGCGCAATCGGTGCAAAACAGCAGCAAGGGGCGCACGTCAACAGGATCCAAGACGACTGCCTCGATGGCCCAGCAGCTCAGCGTCCCTCCAAAAACCACCCCGCTTGCCTGCACTCCCGTGACGTACAGCACCGGCAGTGCGTGGTACAGCTTTTTGGGCTCCGCATCCACCAGCCGGTTCTCGCGCCCGCTCCTGCAGTTTTGGGTGGCATTGCGGCGGGTTTGACACAGTTTGGTAGGAGGAGGGCATGCACACGCGCTGCTGCTGCTGCTTCAGGTGCACAGGTACAGGTGCTATGAACGCACGACAGGCCCAGTCGGCAGGTTGAGGTGCCTGCCGTGGCATTGGCCCCCGCCCCCGCCCACCATGCGCAGCCGTCCAGGTACAGGCCGTACACGTACACCCCCTCGGCCGGGGAGTCCTTGAGGGTCTCGAAGTCCTTTGGCGGGTGGGTCACCTTTGTTGGGGGCAGGGGCAGGGAGAGTTTCAAGGGCCGGGTCAAGGAGCGGCGAGATTGAAGGCGGGAGGCGAATGACCTGCCAAAAGCCTCAATTTGCTCGGGGCTGTGCGCGGGGGGCAAATCCACCCCGCCGCACCCCGCCCCACTGCGCCCCGCCTCGGCACTGCCTCCCCCAAAGAGCCCACCGCCCCACCCTCCACCCCAGGCGCCCACCTCGCTGGTCATCACCACGTCATCCAGCGCCCACTTGTCCCCCGCGTGGCGGCGGTTGACCTCCTGCTTCATGGCGGTGAGGAAGCCCTGGGGGTTGAAGAACCCCGTCAGCCAGAACGCGCGCGGCCGGCCCATCGTCAGCCACTTGGCCAGCTGGTCGTGGCGCTGCGGAGGGGTGGAGGGTGCGGCAAGGCGTGGGTGAGGGAGGGTGAGCTCAAGGCTTGGCCCCTGAAGCGGGCAGTACAGTGCTGGGCACACAGCACATGCTGCCTCTGCAGCACGGCTGAAAGCTCGCAGCCCCCCCCAAAAACCGCACCTGCAGCAGCCCCGTGAACCAGCCGCCAAGCGTGGCCGCCTCCCAGCTGGTCTTCAGCCACGCCGCGGGGATGCGCGCCATGAACAGCGCATCCAGCGCCTCAATCAGGCCGCCGCTCAGCGCGATCGTGCCTGCGGGGCGGGTTGTGCATTTGCCATGTGCGCGTTTTTAGCCCGCTCAGCCAGTTGAATGCAGGGAGCGGAAAACCTTGCCCCCCATCCCCAGAAGACCCCTTCCCAAGCTGTCCACCGCCAAGCAGGCAGGGCCATTCCTTTAAAACAACCCCCAGCAGGACCTCTCCCCCCACGCACCCGCGATCGCGAGCCGCAGGTCTGTGAGCGTCGTCTTCGTGGTGGACAGCACCACGTTGAGGCGGTCAATCTCCTGCCGCAGGTGGACGGTGAGGGGCTGCGACGCGCCGCCGGGCAGCTTGCGCAGCCGCTCGCGCGTCTCCTCCTTGTCAAACAGCGGCGGCACCTTGAGTTTGGTTTTTTGGGGGTAGAGGCGGGTGAGTCAGCACACCGTTTGCGGCCAAGTCAGACTCATTTGCCAAGATTAGACAGCCACGGCAAAAGCAACGGCTGGATTGTGCAGGCCAGCCATGGGGGGATGGAAGGCTAGTGATATGCGGCTACTGCTCCACACAAGGGCAACAAACAAACAAACACACAACGGCTGGCAGCCCCCTCTTCCCCTACCACCACAGCCCCACCTTTGAGAGCAGGTCCTCGCAGATGCGGTCCACTGTCTCCTCGCGGCTCAGCCCGCCGCCGCCGCCGGCGCCCTTTGGCATGGTGTCCAGGATGGTCTCCACGGCCTCGCGCACCTGCGGGGGCAGGGGGGCGGGGTTTCAAGGGCGCGGCGCTCCAGCTTGTCAGGTTCAGACTGCAACACTGACGCGCCTGCGCGCAGCCGCAAAGCAAGCAGTACCCCGCCCCCTGGCGTGCAGCCCAGCCCGCCCCTCGCCCCCAGTGGTGCCCGCAAACAAAGCCTTGTCAAAAGCGCGCCTGCAGCGTGCGGAACGTGAGGTCCGCGTTGGGGTGCAGTCCGTAGACCTCGGGGCTCTCCTGCGCCGGCAGCGCCTCGATGGCGGCGCGGAAGGCCTCGATCTCTGTGCCGTCGGGCACGCGGTAGCTGAAGCCGCTGCGCTCGTCGCGGTGCATCTCGTAGTTGGGCTGGGGGGAGGAAGCGTGTTTTGAGGGGGGCGGTCGGGTTGGGCAGGTTTGAGGAGTGTCTTTGCGCCGGGGCGGGCGCTTCAAGGTGGGTGCTCAAGCCGCTGCCGCAGCGCTGCCACGGGCGCTGCTGTATTTCACCGCACAAGGGCGGCGCCGCACCTGCAGCACCCCCGGGTGGAAGTACTTTTCCGCAAAGGTGTCCATGAGCAGCTGGTCAAAGTCGTCTGTGATGCGGCCGCCGTACTGGATGACCGACACCATGTACCGCACAGTCTCCCACGTGGGCTGGAGGGCACTGTGGTGGGGCGGGGGGGCGTTGGGCGCACACAGGGCGGGGCGGTGTGTGTATTGAGGAGTCCGTTAACAAATCAACAGGCGGGACAGATTGCAAACTGCGGGAAAGCCAGCAAAGTGCCAGGCTGACAGGTGTTGAATCAAGGCGGGCAGGCCGGGCAGGGTGCGCGGCCCCACCGCTTTGCGTCCATCTCCAGCAGGTGGTTTTGAAGGAACTGGGTGCAGGCGGACAGGTCCGAGGCGTTGAACTCGTAGGGCACGTTCCAGCCGATGGGGCCAAACTTGCGGCGCTCCTGCGGTTGGGCGCAAACACGGGCGTGCGTTTCAATGAGCAACTGATTTGAGCAATGCACCACTGATGGCTGGCAGCCGGGCATCCCTAACTGCTGTTATTGGCGCCCGCTGCCTCTTGCTGAAGCCTTGGTGCAGAGGGGCTGCTTCGCACAGCCCCAAAACGCGCAAGCCCTCCAGCTGCCCTCCCCCTACCCACCCACCTGCACCACGCTGTGCAGGAAGCAGCTGATGAACAGCAGCTGCCGCCACTCCTGGCGCCCCACCGCGTCCAGCATGTCCTGGTTGACCCACTGGTAGGACGCGCGCAGCCCCGCCTTGATGCCCACGGGCGCCTCGTTGGTGATCTTGATGCCCATCTGGGGTTGGGTTTGGGCGCGATTGATCGGTGGTGCGTTCAGCTGCGCTGGTTCGGTGGGAGTCAAAGTCGGCAGAAAGGCGTGCGTGGCCAGCACGTGTTGGTTGGCAGTTATGCCGCGCCCCAATCCCCACCACCACCACACCCCCAACCTGCAGCAGGCCGATGGGAAACTGCGGGTGCGGCTCGGCGGTGATCCACAGCCTGCGGTTGGCCAGCGGCAGTTAGTGGCATTGCGCCGACTCCCGACGACCAGGCTGCGGCAAGCCGTACTGCAAGCGCACGCCCGCCCTGCACCACACCACTTCTCCAAAACCAACCGCCTCCAGCGCCCGGCCGCTTGGTCACCCCCCCCCCCCGCCCCGCGCCCCACCTGAATGATTCGTGCAGCTCCTCAGTCTTGGTGAGCACCGCCTCCACCTCTGAAAGGTACCCCAGCCCAAGGTGGGTGTTCTGCAGCAGCACCCACTGGCCCTCCGCGGCAGCGGTGGCCACGTATTTGCGGGCAATGACCTGCGTTTTGGGGGGGGGTCGAGTGTTAAAGGCTCGCATTGAGCGCCTTTGGCAGTGGTCTGGGCTGTGGTTTGCAGTCACCTTGGGCGGCCTGCCGCTGCCCAAACGCGGGCGGGCACGCGCACCTCTTGCCCCTGCCCCATCGACACGCCCAGCGTCTTGATCTTCTTGCGCTTGGCCAGGTCCTCAATCAGCTTGGTGGGGTCGGAGCCGGGGCTCAGCAGGCAGATGAGGGGGCAGCGGGCGTGCGACTCGGCCCACGCGCGCTGAGGGGCGGCGTTTTCGGGGGGGTGCGGTGTTCAGGGTTTTTTCGGCAACGTGCGCATTCCCCATTACAGCACTGGGCCTGCTGCAAACAGCACCCGCTCGGGCAGCCTTGCCCCAACAAACGCGCAAGCCATGCAGGGCTGCGCCCTTCCGCCCCCCTGGCCGCGCGCACCTCCATGCTGAGCGGCACCAATTCCACGAAGCGCGTCCCCAGCGCGTCGGCGATGTAGTCCGCCGCGGCCAGCAGCGTGCGGTCCTCGCGGAAGGCCTTGACCACGCACATGCGCTCGAAGCGGGACAGGCGGTCCTCGTAGTCGGGGACCTGGGGGAGGTTGGGGGTTGGGGGGGGTTGGGGGTTTTGGGGTTGAGGGGTCAGCAATGGGGTTGTAGCAACACTCGCTAACATTAAAAGCTTTGCAGACTGCTCAATCTCTCCACCCTATCCATTCACCCCCCAGGCACGCCGCTACGGCTGCGCAGCAGCCCAGCGCCCCACGCACCTTGGCCATCTCTGGCGCCTCCTGGTCGTACCACTGCCGCCACAGACCGTCGTTGCGGAACACGCTGTCGGGAATGTCCCTGCAGTTCGGGTTGGGGGCAGAGGGTGTTGAGCGTTTGCGTGGTGCCACCAGTTTGGCGCAGGAGAAAACAGCCGGTGTGCTTTCTATTCAGTGACTCGTGTGCACCTGCCAATAGGAGTCCAAGGCACCAAGCCGGCCATACACCCCTGAGCCCAACCAACCCCGGCGCACCTGAACGCGTCCATGGCGGACAGCGCCACCACGTTGAGCCACACGTTGTCGGGGATCCACTCCTTGGGCTTGCGCCGCACGCCCGCAATGTCCAGGGCGCCGCCGCCCTTCAGGAACACATCCAGGTCGGAGGGCTTGACCTGCGGGTCGGTGTCGGCGTTTGCAAGATTGGTAACGGCGTGGCTTCAGGAATGGAGCGGTCAAAGCAAGCAAGTGTGCCAGGCTGCTCATTGCCACTGCGCTGCCACCAGAACCCCACCTTGCCGGCGCTGACGAGGATCTTGTTTGTCAGCATCAGGGCAAACAGCAGCTTGTGGCGCTCAAACAGGCCGCGCTGGATGTAGCTGCGGGGGTTGTGGGGTTGAGGGCGGGGGGTTGGCACGCCTTGCAATTTCAGATGGGGAACTGCTCAGCCAGGGAGGTGCTCAGCCAGCCTGGATGCAGACCGTCGCTCTGTCAGGCCAACAGTTGAAGGTCGAGCAAACTTGATGAACAAGCAAGGAAGCCCACAGGTAAATATCGTAGGTCATGTGGTCGATGATGTTGTTGATGCGCTTTGACGGCAGGCTGGCGCGCTCGCTGCTGTCAATGGCCTTCTCATACAGCCCGTTGAACTGGGGTTTGAGGGTGGATTAGAGGGGGGGGGTAAGAATGAGTGGGATGCCTCAAAGGTGGGTCGACCTACAGTTACGGCATCACAGCTTGTTTTGCTCAGCGCGCAGGCTGAGCCTGCACTCTGCAGTTGCCAATCCAATCCCGCAAGCCCCCCCCCCCCGCACCTGTGCCAGGCTGGTCTGGTACATGCAGTTGACTATGGCAAATTCGGCGATGAGGAAGTACAGCAGCGTGGCGCGGTGGGCAACCTGGGGGTTGGAGGGGGAGGCATATAATGGGGGTTTTGAACCAGGGCGTGAGCTGCTCATCTCACGATGCCCGCGTTTCAGCCCCCAAGCAAGGATTAAAGCCGCCGTCCCTTTCACCAGGCGATTTGAGCTTCTGAAAAAGGCATTCAGCGCCAAGTCACAGCATCCACCCAAAAGGCCATGCCCTCACCGATCTGTACTCCTCGCAGGCGTCGTTGATCTTGCGGTTGGTCTCGCTGGCGTTTGCCAGGCGGTCGCTGACGTCCTGCGCCGTCTGCTTGGTCACCGCCAGCACGTCGATCAGCTGGGTGTCGTCCAGGAGGTTGCCCTGGCTGTTGCTCAGCCTGTTGAGGGGAGGAGAGTGCGGTGGTGCGCGCGTTTTGAAGTGAATGGAGGGGTGCCGTTGGTGCTGAGGCGCAAATGGTTGGCTTCTTGCCCAGCAGCTCACTGCACCGTTGAAAACCCAAACCAAGCATGCGCCTCCCCCCAAAAGCGTGCCTGAACAGCAGGTCGTCCTCCAGCTGCTTGATCTTTTTCTTATAGCTCTGCACCTCTTCCAGCAGCGCCTGCCGCTGCTCCTCCAGCTCGTGCTTCTCCTTCAGAATCAGCTTGCCAAGCAGCTGGTCCTCGAGGCCTGGGGATGGGGGTGGGGGATGAGGCGGGAGTTGGTTTGCTTTCCGGCTTTTGGGGAATGCAGGACAAGAGCGCACGGGTTGGGGGCCTGGGATATTGGGTTTGATGCCCTGGCTGCGGCCTCGTTGGGCCTTATTGCCCCTGTTTGCGGCCACCTGGAAGGCCCCCTATCCCAAACCCTGCGCGCGCCAGTGAAACCCCCGCTGCCCACCGGCCATGGTGACTGTGAAGTCCACAACCGTGACCTTGGCACACAGCTCCGGCGTGAAGTGGGGGTTGGGCAGGCGCGTGGTGGCGAAGAGGCGGAAGGTGTCGGTGAAGTCCACCTCCTTGTCCGCCAGCTGGACGACCCAGCTCTTGCCCTTGCGGACCTGCAGGGTAGCAGTGGCGATTGCCAGGGTCAGAAAGGGGGCGACTGATCCAGTGGCTTTTGAAAACGAATAGCAGGATTCAAACAAGCCGGCTGTGAGGCTTGAAGCTTTGCAGCGCTGGCTGGCTGGCTTGCAGTGGCCCCCAAGCAGCTTGCTCCCCAGATCAAAAAGCGGCCCAGGCGCAGCCCACCAGCCTCCTCTCCAGCACCGGGTCCAGCACCGGGTCCAGCTCCTCCTCGATGTTCTCTATCAGCAGGGGCTTGCCAAACGCGAGGCAGTCCTCCAGCGCGAGGCGGAACTGCTTGTCGCCCAGCTGGGTGACCTGCGGGGTGGTGGTTGGGGGGGTGGAAGCTGAGCGGCCGGGGCATTGTGCCACGATCTTGGGGGTTTCACGCATCAGCCCTGCCCTGCGCTTCGGCAAGGCCTTGAAACAGGGCTGAGGTGTGGGCAATGCAGGGTCATCGTCCTTTGCCTCGGCCTTTGGCACCCACCCGCAGCTGGTTTGCCTCCTCGCGGTTTTGGATCCACTGGCGTCCCTGGCCCTGGGGGTCCACCAGCACGGGGAACCTGTTCAGGGTGCGCAAGATAAGTTTTGGGGGTCAGAGGTTCAGACCAGGGGGGGCCCAGTGGCGCTGTGCAGCAGCAGTCGATTCCAGCAGCCGCGCTCCCTGCCGCCTGGCAGGCGGTCTTGGGCTTGTTCTGTCCAGCGCCGCTGTGCTCCCGTGGCCGCACCTGCTGGCGCGCGTGACCATGATGCCGTTCTGCACGCTGAGCTCGTCTGTGGGCAGGCCCTGCAGCACCCACTCCCCGACCTCGGCGTCGTCCACCAGGAACTTGGTCACCTGCGGGCGTTGGGGGGGGCGTGCAAAGGGGTTCTTTTTGGTGCGCAATTGTTGCGCCCTTTGTGGCTGCTCTCACAAAATGGCCAGGGAGGCTAGCTTCGGCTCTCGCACTGCGCCCTGGACCCAGCGCATGCGCGCCCGCCCCCACACAAACGCTGCGCCCCCCCCCACCTGGATGTTGTTGGTCACGGGGATGCCGAGCTTGACGCAGTCGCCGTAAAAGTCCCTCGCCATCAGCAGCTCCCTGAACTCCTTGTTGAAGGGGCCCAGGTAGGACACAAACGCGCTCGCGACCGCGCAGTCGCCGGTCAAACGCTGGATCTGGGAGTCAAACTCCTTTGACTGGGCGGTCCAGCGGGACTCCTCGCCGGCCAGGGCGTGCAGCAGGGCGGTGGCGCTGTCCATCTTCTTCTGGGTGGCGGCCGCGTCCTCCTCCAGGGCCTGTCGGTTGGGGTTGGGAGGCGGTGGGCGGGCTTGTGCCAGGGCAGGGCAGGCCGTCTGTGGGCGGATGCAAAAGGGCATTCACCGGTCCGGGCCGCATGCGCTGGCGGCGTCATCAGCAGAACGCTCCAATCACCGTTGCGCAAAGGCCACAGACAGGTGCCCCTCATGGCGCCCCCCCCCCCAGACCTGCTTCTGCGCCATGGCGGCGTCAAACTGCGCCTGCATCTCGTCCAGCTTGGCCTGCACCTTGGCCATGCGCTCCTCGGCGGCGTTCTTCTCCTTCATGGCAATCTGTTGGTGTTGGGGGGGTTGATTTGGGTGCGGTGTGCATTTGCTTGCGTGACCAGTTGAAGCGCGTGTCGGCCTGGGAAGGGGGGCCAACCATAAACGCTGCGGCGCCCGCCCAAAAAGCCCCCACCGCCCCGCTTGCCTTGAACTCCGCCTCGGCCGCGCGCAGCGTTGCGATCTTCGGCTCCACCACCTTTGCCACCTCGTGGTAGCGGCACATGGCGGCCGCCCAGTTGGACAGGCCGGCCACGTTGCCCGAGGCCTTGCGGGCGCTGTCGTAGTTGAAGTCGGGCGCGTTGAAGTAGGGCTGGGGGGGCGGGGGCGTTGGGGGTTGTCTGGTTTGTGGATGTGTGCGTGTTGGTGTGCGCTGTCGTGCGCGGCTCCGTGAAGCACACGACACGTCGAGGTTGCTGTGGGCTTGCAGGAGCTGCCGGCTCCTGGAATGGGACAGTAGGCGGTTTGCAACCCCCGACGTGGCAGCCGCAAAGGCAGGGTCCCCTCATCCCCACCCCAGCACGGTCGCCCACCTGCAGCAGCTCCACCGTTTCGTCGTTGATCTGCTCCTTGGGGAAGTTGAGCAGCGCGGTGAGGAAGTTCATGTCACCCATCATCTTGACGGCCACGTCGAAGCTGCCGGCGATCACCATCGCGCCCTTCACGTCCTGCCAAGACACCTGGCAGGGCGTGGGGGTGGGGGTGGGGGTGGGGAGTTGGGAGTGGGGTGGAGGGTGGGGGTGTGAGGTTGACTTGCCACAACTACTGCAGCAAAACAAGGCGCCGCAGCACCTCTTCCACGCCGCAGGCGGCTCGAGAAGAGGCACACCCCCACCCCCTGCGCACCGGGCTGATGGGCCAGTAGCGCAGCAGCAGCACGCAGTCAAAGATGCGCTTGACGATGTCGGGCGGGCTCTTTAGCGCCTTGAGGCTGGTGATGTCTGCGGGGCGGATCTGGTTGAGCGCGGCCAGGGCGTCGTCCAGCGCCGGCTTGGCGGCGGCCAGGTCGCGCTCGGCGTCGTCCTGCGATGACGGGGTTGAGGGTTTGAAAGGCGGGGAGGTCGCTTTTGCTGCAGCATGCAAGAGCGCCTTGACTGCTGATTGGGGCTAAAACGGCTGGCATTGACGCTGGGGAAACAGGCGTGCGCTCAGCGCCCACGGTCGCCCCCTTCTCCTGCCCCCCCAAAGGCCCGCACCTTGACGGCCGTTATCTCTGCTGCCTTGGAGGACACCTCCCCCACAATCACCGCCACCTTGGCCTTCTCGCGCTCCGCCACGGCGGTGCTCTCGCTGATGGAGCGCAGCAGCGCCTCGGCCTCGCGCGACGCGACGGCGAGCTCCTGCGGGGCGCGGGGTTTGGGCGGGTGCGGTTGGGCAGCAAGGCAGCTGGACAGCCAAGCTGACCTCAAGCTGACCTGTGAAGCTGACCCATCACACCATACAGCCTCCAGAACCAAGCGCGGCCAAAGGCAAGAGCGCGTCAAAGCGCCGCCCTCGCCTGGTTTTTGACGGCCAGCTCGGCCTTCATGCGGTTGACGTCCTCCTTGGCCTCCACCATTTTCTGCAGGCCGGCCTGGATGGAGGCCGCCAGCTCGCGCGTGTAGGCCCACTTGCGCGTGTAGAGCTCCTTGTAGCCCTGCGGTTGGTTTGCGGTTGTGCTGGTTGGGGTTGGGTGCGTCGTTGTGGGGCGTACCGTGATCGGGGGCTCGATGGGCTGCGTGTGGGCTCTTGCGCCTGCAGCAAGGGCAAAGGCGCGGTTCCAAGCAGGGCAGCCCCCACTGCTGAAGCAGGGTGCGGCGCGCCTGGATGAAGGAGAGGTAGCTCTTGGGGGTGACGTACACGTGGCGGCGGTACTTTTCAAAGTACTCCCTGTTGGTGGGGTGCGTTCGGGGGGGGAAGGAGGTGCGTTTGGAGTTGCACCCTTGGCGGGGTGGAGCGTGTTAAGGCTGCGTCCATGGCTGTGCGCTCGCATGCTCCGACAGCCGCCCCCAGCTCCAAAGTACGTTTTTAACCCTATCCGCATACGCCCAAGGGCGCGCTCACTTGCAGGCGGCGGTGACGTAGGAGTGCACGTGGCCCATCATGTACTTGAGGGAGGACTTGGCCTCGGGGGCGCACGCCATCTTGAACTCGTCGATGAACTTGCCAGACACTGTTGGGTTTGGGGGGGGGAGTACAAGGGGAGGGTGTGAATTGGGTTGCATTGCAGCAGCGGCCGCGCACGCGCAGGCGTGGGTTTGGGGGCTGTTTGAAGGGGGCGCAAGGCTTGGGCCGGCAAAGCAGCAGCAGTGCAGTTGCGCAGCGCACCCGACGTGAGCGCCTCCTCGGGCCAGGGCAGGAACCAGTCGATGGTGCAGCCATTGATGAGGCCAGGGAACTGCTGCGCGCGCCGCGCAAACTTGGCGCCGACGGGGCTGCGCATTGGGGCGGGGGTGGCCGCGTGTCAGCGTGTTGCCGGCAGTGCTGGCTCCCAACCCACTCTCAAGCCCGTCACCCCCCATAAGCCCCGAGCCTCCAGCCCTGCTGCCATTGTAATGCCCGCCGTCGCAGCCCGTCTGCTTTTTCCTGCCGCTCAGAACCCCTCTGTCAAACAGGTTCCAGCCCCGACCCCCACCTGAAGCACAGCACCACGTGCAGGTTGTCGCGCACGCGGTTGAGGAAGAACTGGTAGAGGTTGTCCCACGTGTCGGGCACGCCGGGGGTGGCGGCCTTCATTATGGGGCGGATGTCGTTGACAATCATGTCCAGCTCGTCCTTGGGGAGCAGGCCTGCGGGTGGGTGGGGGGGAACGAGTGGGGCTCAATAACAAGAGCCCGCACACAGGGCTGGTGGCAAAGGGCTGCAAGGCACACAAGTCCAAGCTCGGCCCATGTTGCAATTCCAGGTGGGACATGGTATTGCCCCACCTGCTCCCCTCAAAATATCCCACAGCCCCCGCCCCCACCCCCTCTCACCCGCCACCTCCCCCGTCATGAGTATCTGGTTGATGTACTCCAGGAAGGCCTCGTCCTTCACCTCCGCGTCCGTGAACAGGAAGCACACGGGCTGGCCCTTGAAGCCTTTGGGGGTTGGCGCCGTTTTTGGTTTGCAACACGCCTCAGTTCTGCAGGCGGCTTGCGCCTTGGCAAGTCTGTGGACTGCTCGGGAGGCAGCCAAGCAGTGCGCAGGGCCAGGAAACCCAAAGCGCGCCCAGCAGGCAGGGAGCCAGCGCGGCAAGGCCCATTGCCCCTTGCGCACCCGCAATCTTGTACAGCGCCTTTATGTCCTCAAACAGGTTGGTCACGTTGTAGGTCTTGGTCACGGTGATCTGGAAGGTGTAGGCGCCGGCGATGTAGGCCGCCAGCCTCGCGAGGCTCTGCTTGCCGCTGCCGCCGACGCCGACGAGCAGCGCGCTGCCGCGCGCCATGGACAGCAGCCGGCTGATGCGCATGAGGTGCTGCAGCGCGTCGGTGAACAGCACCAGCTCCAGCTTGAGCAGCTGCGGTTCGCGGTTTGGGTTAGGGCACGGCATTGGGACAAGGCGTTGGGGCCACAGGCTTGATGTGGGGTGAGGTGCCTGCCAGCTTGCGCAACACGCAAACGCGGGCTAGCCATCAAGGAGATTCAAATCACGCCGTCAGGCACGGCGTGCCCCACCTTGCTCTCCTCGTTGAACTTGCGCTGCAGCGCCTCCACGCGCTGCCGCACCTCGGCCAGCCCGCCGGGCACGGCCTCGTAGAAGCTGGGGTGGGCCTGGGGGTTGAAGCGGCCAGCCAGCGGCGCGGTCAGCGCAATCGCTTTCGTCCCCCTGCCCATAAATCAGCACGCCGTCCTTAAAGCACATTATAAGCCAGGCATGCAAGGTGCAGCGGGGTTGAAGCAGCCCCAGCCGCCAATCTCGACTGCGCTTTGCTTGCTCCCCCCCCTGGCCCACCTCGACGACCTCCCCCGTCTCCTCGTCCGTCACCGGCTCCCTCAAAAAGTCCACAAAGTACAGGGGCTCGTCCACCTGGGTTTAAACAGATTCGAGAGGCCGGCAATTTGCGCTTGCAGCCAGCGGGCACAGCAGGCCAGTCCACCCCACAGGCTCCTGCTGCTGCAGCCACTGCGGCCGCCGCTGCCACCCAGTCCAAACCACCCCACGCCCCACCTGCTTGACCAGATCAGCCGGGAACTCCGACTTGGTGAGCTCTGTCAGCTGCCCGTCCAGCCAGCTCTTGTCCTCGTGGGACACCAGCTTGTCGCCAAACACGCGCCTTTGACGGGGAGGGGGTTGCAATGGGGGCAGGGCAGTGTTTTGGCCCTGGTGCACCTTTCGGGCTTAAGCAAGCACACAAAGCGGAGAGAGGGGGCTGTGCGGATGAGTCATTGCCGCGCACCCGCCAGCCTGTCAACCCTAACTGAGCTCACCTGCACTCGTGCAGCCACAGCGCCAGGAGGTAGCCCTCGGGGGAAGTGACGTTGCCGCCGTAGCGCCCGCGCGGCGCGGCCTTGTTGAACCTGCGAGGCGAATTTGGCGCAGCAAAACCGTCATTCCTGCGCCACATACAGGTCACCAGGCCTTGCCACCAAACAGCAGACATGCGCACGAAACATGCACGCATAAATGCAGCCCTGCATCCGCGCGCCCACCTGTCCCTCGTGGCCAGGATGACGCCCTGGAACACCTTGCTCAGCTCCCTGATGTTGAAGAGGTAGTGGAACTTGGCCGGCGTCGGCAGCATGCGCGCCTGGGTGCGGTTCCAGAGAGAAACCGTCATCGGCACCAGCCGGCCCGCGACGCCCACCACCTCCTCCGAAAAGGAGGCCGCCGGGAACCTGCCCTCCACGAGGCGGCCGAAGATGCCGTTGATGGCGGCGACGCTGGGCAGGGGGACGTTGAAGATGCCAAACTGGCGCTTGAGGCGGTTGGGGATGTCGTTCTTGCCGCCGCCTGATGGGTTTGTTTTCGCGTGCGCGCGTTTGAGCGTGCGAGGGTGGGTTTAGTGTTCTGGGAGGGCGGCGCTGTCCAGGCAGGTGTGGGGCAGGCACCCCACGGTGCCCGACAGGGGCTCGGTGCAACAGCTGTAAACACACAGCCGTGCCGAAAACCGCCACAGCCCCCCGCAAACGCCCCCTCCCCGCAAACGCCCCACCCCTCCCACCCGGCGTGTTCATTGCCGCGAGGTAGCGCGTGTCCACGACGTACTTCATGTCGCCGATGGGCTTCTCAAGGCCGTACATGCCGCCCTGCTCCAGCAGCTGCCGCACGATCTCGTTGGTGACCTATTTGGCGTGGTTGTGTGTGTTGGCTTGTGACTTTGGTAAGCTGATTTGGGTGCACCCGTGTGTGTGTGAAGGGCAGAGCTGCAGGCCGTCGACAGCGCGCTTGCATGCCACCCGCATGCGCCCAAACCCCCGCCGCACCTGGTCGCCCCAGTTGTTGATGGCGGGCATTGAGACGTCGTCGATGAAGACGCACATGGTGCGGCCGCCGGGCGGGCCGAAGGTGCGGCCCTGGCGCTTCTCCACGGCGCCCTCAATCGACATCTGCCGGGGTGGGGAATAGGGGGCGGCGGTGGCACGGTTTTGTGAGGTGGTGGACTGCATTTGTGAGGGTTAGGCAAGAATTGCGTGCCAACAACCTGCCCCCCCCCAGAAGCACCCAGGTGCACGTGCCTGGAAGATCTGCGGCGTCGTGAGGCTGCTGAAGGTGATGGTCTTGGTTGCCGTGGTCTCCGTGCTGAAGCGCCCCAGGAACTGGTTGACCACGGTGGTCTGGGGGGGGGGAGGTTGTTTGGGGGCACGGGGTCAAAGCGGGGGTTTGCAAGGGGCCGATGGGAGCGCTGCCCAAGCGCCAGCAAACAATTCTTGGGGCCATGGCGCAGCTCCCTCGCGCACCTTGGCCGTGCCGGGCACGCCCACGAGCAGCGAAGAGCCCCCCACACTGTGCATCAGCGACAGCAGGCGCTCGTACCTGGGGGTTGGGGAGTGCGGAAGTTGGGGGGTTGACGCCGCTGTTGTTGCGAGCGCAGCATGCTTTCTTGCACGGGGTTTGCCGCCCTATACCACACAGCCCCGTCCGGCAAAAAGCACGACGGGCATCTTACCGCACGCTGTCGAGGGTGGGTATCACCAGCTGCGCAAACTTGGGGCGCTCCTCGCCGGTGGGGTAGCTCCACTCGGGCACGGCGCCGCCCCAGTGGCGCCACTCGCCGGTGGCGTCGTCGACGCCCCACTCGAAGATTGAGTCGCCCTCCGGCTGCCTGCAGGTTTTGGGGTTGATTGGTTTTGTGTGTCAGCTGCTTGTTGTGTGCGACGGCAGCAGCAGGCGCACACCCACACCAGCGCGCACCGCAAACCAAAACCCCCCAAAGCGGCTCCCCACCGCGGCGGCATGTTGGCGCCAAAGCTGCGCAGCTCCGCGTCCAAGGCAGCGCGGTCGCGCACGTCCAGCAGGCCCCCCAGGCCCCAGGCCAGGCAGTAGAGGAAAATGCGCTCCAGCCGCGCGGGCGACAGCGACTCGTGGGCGTCGTCGTGCCTGCGGAAGGGTTTGTTCGGGCAGGCAGTCCAGGGGAAGCGCTGTGGGGAGGGCTGCCAGCCTCCTTCACGCACAAGGGAATCCTGGAGGAGCAGCACACAGCTTCCAGCGCCTGGCAATTTAGCCTCCACCCCCCCCCCCAAGCCCAGCCCCCGCCCCACTTTTTGAGTGCCGCCTTGAGCAGCGTGAGCAGCGTGTTGACGTGGCAGACCTGCTCGTTGTACATCACGGGCTTGGCCGTCACCCGCAGCCAGTCCAGCACGCGGCCGACGTACTTGTCAAGCAGACCGGACAGCGCCTGGGTCTGAGGAGGGTTTTTTGGGGTAGGGGTGGGGGTTGAGGGACGGGGCAGGCGTGGCTGGCAGTGAGAGGGAGCGTGCAGGAAGCAGGCCCTTTTCAGCAGGGCTTTGAAGAGCCGACTGCGGCCTTGATCAACACAGCAACACAGCAGCGCACACTGCAAGCGCTAGGTCAGCAGGGCCCGAGGCGGTTGTTGGCCCCACCTGGGCCGCGTCGGTCCGCCGCGCGAGCCAGGACTTGGCGACGGGCTCCCAGCCCAGCTCGCTGTCGCTCACGTAGATGATGCCTTTGGGTTTGGTTTGGGTTGGTTTGGGGTGTTTGTGGGGGGTTTGAATTGCTGTGAGCACGCAAAAGCAGTGCAGGGCAAGGGGACTTGGCACGCCACCAACAGGCGGACTGGGAGCAGCGCAGCAGCAGCCCTGCCCTACCTGCGCGCGAGACCGTCGCCGGCGACGCGTTGTTGAGGTTCTCCGGCTCAAACATGGCCTTCATGGCCGGCGTCATCAGGATGCGGTCGCCGTTGGCAAGGGTCAGCACCTGCGGGTGGGGGGGCGCAGCGCCGCTTTCTTTGTGTGTGGGAGGGTTTGACCCGTTTACTGGGGGAAGTGTGCATGCAAGTGAACCCGAAAAAAAGGGCGGCGCAGAGGCAGCCATGCTTTTAAAACCCAAACCCAAACCTCCCACCCTGTTGTCGTCGAGCACGGTGTTGAGGTTTTCAATCCATATGGCGTCCACCGGGCCGTCCAGCACAATCCAGGTGTTCTGGTTGCGGCTCTTGGCGGCCCTGGGGTTTTGAGAGGGCCGTCGCGCGGCGAGGCGGTTTGTGGCTGCTGCACCTCTGAATCGCAGACAGCACAAGCAACGCCACCGCGGCTGCCGCCCAAAGCGCAGGCCGCCCCAACCCCCTCCCCCTCACCTGCGCCACAGCACCGCAAACACGCCGTCCGTCCAGTCCCCGGTGGCCGGGTCCATGCGCCCAAACATTTGCGGCGCCGTCACGGCCTTGGGGTTCATGCGCCAGATCACGTGTTTGGTGCCCAGCTCCGTCAGGGCGCCCGCCAGGCACTCCATGATGGCGCTCTTGCCGCCGCCGCTGGGGCCCACCTGGGTTGCGAGTTTGCGGGCGGCGGTGACCAGTCGATAGGCTGCAAGCAAGCACGCTTGCGGCTGCGCTGGCTGCAGAGGAGGCTGAATGTGCACCCCGAATGTGCACCCCGAAGCCCTGCTAAATCAGACAAGCAACCCCTGCGGCCAGCCCACCAGCATGATGCCGTGGCGCACGAGGTAAGTTTCGTACAGCTGGATGCACTTGTTGAGCCACGGCGCGTGCAGCTGCAGCCCCTTTTCCAGTGCCACCTTCTCCAGCGCGCGCGACACCTCGGGGAACGAGGCGCGCTCCGCCTTGAGGCCTGCGTGCATTTGGGGTTTGGGGGGGTCAAGCATGGGCCGAGCTTGCTCTGGAATGGCAGCAAGCTTGGGAGACCGGGCAGGCCTTGGCAGGAATGACTCATCAGCAGCACAACCGCTCTGGCTGCCCCCAACCTCCTAATCCCACCGCCCCCCCCACCCGGGAACAGGTCGTCGATGAGGCTCATGAACAGCGGCACGTCCTCGGCCACAAACTTGGACATGTTCATGTCGCGCAGCGTGCGCATCATCAGGTAGACCTACAGAGGCGTTGGGTTGCAAGGGGGCCAGCGGGCAGCGGATCAAAATTGCACAGTTTCAGCGTTGAGAGGCAAGGCTGCACTTCAAACTGCGGGGGTACAGCCAGTGCAGGGTTGGCTGGCCGCAGGGTGGCGGCGCGCACCTCGCTGCGGTCGGGGTTGGCGCGCTTCGATGCGCCAGCCGTGCGCAGCACCTGTGTGAATTTCGATGCAGGTTTTGCGCGGTTGAGAGAATGGCCCGCGCGCCTGCCTGCTGAGCTTTAACCGCATGCAGTCAAACAAAGCAATACTGGGCAGCCCCCCAAACGCCGGCGCCCACCGAAAGGATGTTGCGCAGGCCAAAGTCGTAGTGCGGCTGCTTAGACAGCTGCTGCTCGCAGAGGCCGTAGAGCACGAAGAACTTCTTGCTGAGCGCGTCGTTCTCCTGGTAGCCGCACGCCGCAAGCTTGACCTGCCGGGGTTGAGACGTTGCAGCCGCTGGGTTTTAGCCAGCGCCCCTGCCGCTTTAAGGCCCCCAGCCCTGGTCAAATGCAGGCCAGGCCCGGCTCTTGTTGTCGAGGCAAAAAAATCCGTGCACTTCCTCTGCCCCCCCTCCCGCCCCACCTTGATGATGATCTGGCGGTTGGGCACCATCATGGTGACGCCGCGGAAGAGCGCCTTCAGGTTCTCCGGCAGCTCCTGGCGGCCGGCGTAGCTGTTTGGGGCGGGACGCGTTTGCAAGGGAAGGGGCGTCAGGTTTTATGCATGCGGCGGCAGCGCATGCAGCTGCCTTGGTGGCATGCGCCGCATGGCATGCGCCGCCTCGAACGCCCCGCATGCCAGGAAGCCGGCCCGGCAACAACCCCTGGAGTGGCTCACCCAGGGTTCATCGTGATGAAGAAGCCAACCCTGGGGTCCAGGGACACGGTGCTGCCGTCGGTGAAGACAAATGACTTTTTGCGCTCGCGGATGGCCGACAGGATGCAGTAGATCTGGGGCGGCGGGGGAGCAGCGGGGCGGCGGCGGCATGAGCACAACAGCAGGCATTGAACGTAAACAGATGCTGCCCATCAAACTCCATGCCTGCTTCTCAGTAGTATGCAAACCCCTCGAAAAGCCCCGTTGTTCGCACCTGCTGCGCGCACACGCTGAGCACGTCGAGGTTGATGCGGTTGAACTCGTCGAAGCAGCCCCACAGCCCGCTCTGGGCAAGGCCCTTGTAGATCTTGCCCATGCCCTTGTAGTCCATCTGCGCAGGCAGAAGGGGGGAGAGGAGGAGCATTCCAGTCAGCAGTCACAAACACAGACAGCGCTCAGCAGCCGCACACGGCGACCACGCAACCCCAAGGATTCGTGGGCGTCGCTGATGTCCGTGATCCAAACAGAAACAACAAGCGCGATCAATCCCAGGTCGCCCACCTGGTCGCTGCAGTTGAAAACCACCACGTACTTGCCCAGCGTGTTGCCCAGGTCTTTGGTGGTCTCGGTCTTGCCGGTGCCGGCGGGGCCGGCGGGCGCGCCGCCAAGGAACATGCCCAGCGCCTGTTTGCGGAAAGGGTTCCGGAGGAGGGGAAAAGCAAGTGTGGGTGGTGGGCGCATGGCGATGCCAATACTCTTGGGCAGAGCCAGCAGCTGGGGCGAGCTCGCGCGCGGAAACGGACGCCCCACCTGGCTCAGCGTGACGTAGCAAATGTCCGTGAGGGGCGTGATGACGAGGCGCTCCTTCACGCCGAGGTACTCGTAGCTGTTTGGGGGTGTTTTGAGCGCGTTGTAGCTTGCGGTGGACTGCACAGATGGACTACAAGGGCATCGGCAAGATCTACAAGGTGTTTTCGCACAAGCTGCCGTTTGCCTGGCAAGCGGCAAAGCTGCTCGGGCACGCACAGCCCCTTGCCTGCCCCCCTGCAGCCGGAAGGCCCCCCAAGTGCACACGCGCCAACACCGCGCCCTGCCCCCCGCCCCCCGCCCCCCACCTGTACTCAAAGTCCACGTCGCAGATGGAGATGATGACGGTGTCCCGCTCCTCGCGCCAGTAGAAGCGCACCTGCTTGAGCCAGTCAAAGTCGGTGGGGTCCCTGACCTTGCGGCGCACCAGGTCCTCCGTCGACTCCTTCTGGTGCATGTGCACCGTGATGCAGGTCTCCAGGTTGGTGCGCTGGATGCGGGTCAGGTCGGCGCGCACAGTCATCATCACCATGTCGCTGGGTAGAGGGGGTTGTTTGTGCCGCAGGGGTGAGTGCAGGGGGCAGCGGTGGCTGCACTGGGGAGGGGTGGGGTACTGAATGGAGACCAGCGCAAGGCTGGCTGCCTGGGGTCAGCGATGAGCAACGCTCCGCCGCAGGCTGAGACACCTTCGCTGTGTCCCTGTGCGCCAGGCGCTCACCGCAGCAGCGCGTCCGTCTTCTTCATGTTTTTGATCATGATGCTCTTGTCGGTCTTGGCGCCCGCCAGCGCGGCCTGCGCGGCGCGTTGGGGACGAGAGCAAGCGGTGCAGCAGGGAATGTTGGCGTTCAGTCGGCGGCTGGTGGCTTGCGGCTGCGGGCCAGGCACAGGGGCAGCGGCGGTGGCAGTTGTGTGCAGGCGTCGCAGCTGCGGAGCCGCTGAGTGCCCTGCCCACCTGCGTGTCTGCGGTCCACTGGAACTGGATGCCCAGCAGCGCCACCTGGGCGGGGTGGCCGAAGATGAAGTCCTCCAGGCTCATCTCCTGAAGGTTTGAAAGGAGGTTGGAGAAGGGCGAGTGAAGGGGGGGGGGAAACCGATCTTTCAGGGAGCCAGAAAAGGGCGTGGCACGACAGCAGGTGCCGCATGCATGCCTCAGGCTGCAACAGGGGGTGAAAACGGGCGCTGCGCGGCGGGCTCACGTAAATGTTGCGCACGGCCCGCTTGATGACGTGCTTGACCGTGCCCTGCATGCCGTCCACCAGCCGCTGCAGCCAGGCCTCGATGTTGCCCTTGGCGTCCACGGGGCGCTCAAACTCGACCTGGTTGGGTGGGCGGGGTTTTTGAAGGGTGGGGTGAGGTTTGCGGGGTTGGGGTGGGTTTTTGAGGGGTGAGGCTTGAGGGAGTTGAAACAATGCACATTTTTCTGCAACAGCATGCGCCCCTCTCTGCAACAAGCAGCTGCGACCGCGGCCCCTCACCTTCTCGCCCTGCTGGCTGAACATCTCCAGCATGCGGGTCTTGTCGGTCTGCGGGGTTGGGGGCAAGGGTGCGTTTCAGCCCGACCTTGTTGCTTTTGCCACTGTGCACCGCTCTGCCCCAACAAAGCACACCCAAGAACAAAAGAACCCAACCTCAACCCCCACCTTGCTGAACGTCACGTTGGACAGGCTGTCGAAAAGGCCCGACTGGAAGTGGGGCACGACAGAGGGCGGGTCCGAGCCCAGCGACAGAATCTCCAGCAGCGTGGGGTCGGAGACAAAGTAAAACCTTTGGGGTGGGGGTTTGAGAGACGGGGCATATTATCAGGCAAGGCTGGTTTGCAACGGTGTCTGCATCAACATGTCTGGGCACTGAACATTGCATTTTGCGTTTCCACGCGCCTTGCTGCAGGCTTCAGCCCTCCCAGTCCTCCTTCTCAAGCCCCCCGCCCCATGCCCCCGCTCACCGTGGGAACTCTGCGCGCTTGGTCTCCAGGTACGCGCTGAGGCTCTTCTGGCAGAGCTCCAGCTGCTCCAACAGGTGGGGCAGCATGTTCTTCATCAGCTCTCCAGAGGCGCAGACGGCCACAACGTTCTTGGTCTCCATGGCGGCGGTGACAATCTGAGGTTCGTTTTGGGCTGGCAGATGTCAGAGGAGCGCTGCATTCTTGGCTCCGGGAACGCTGGCCTGATTGGAGGTTGCATGACTAAACACAGGGTGGCTGAAGCAGTTGCGCTGGCCTGGGATGCCCGCAACCCAAGCCCCACAAACCCCTCCCCACAACGCGCGCCTTGATGTAGTTCTTGTCGATGTTTTGGAAGCGCTTGGCCTCCGCGGGCAGCTGCTTTACGATGTCGCCGCCGCTGAACACCGCCTCCATGTACTGCCACATGTTCTGTTGTGGTTTTGCGGGGGGGCTTGGTGAGTGAGGCATCCACGCAAGCAAACTTGCTGATGCCGGCAGCCCTGCGCGCATGCAGCACTGCACCCATCCCCAGGCCAGGTCCTGCATGCCCAAAAGCGGCCTCCCCCGTGAGCGCACCTGCACCATCAGCCACTGCTCCAGGATCTCCGATACTGTGCTGAGCTTGACCACCCAGGACTGCACCTGCTCGCGGAACGGCGCGCTGTACCTGCGGGCGCGGCAAGCAAATGCAGCGCCGGTGGGGGATGACTCAGCAATGGGAAATGGGCTCAGGGATGGCCAGAGGACAGCAGGGGCGTTGCTGCAGCTTTCAAGTGGTGGTGCTGCCGCTGATGGGACTGGGCGGGTTCTGCCCCTGCCCCGCACCTGTTGGTGGCCATGCTGCCCAGCTGCATCTGGCTGTCCTCCAGCTTCTCAATCAGCTCGGCGGTGTCGCTGGGCTTGAGCACCACAGGGCCGCGCGTCTTGTAGTCAGCAAACGACTGCGGTTGGTGGGGTTTTGCGCCGCACAAAGCCGTGAGCACCCAGATCAGTCAACGGCTGGCGCCCCAAACAGCAACTAAGCAATTCCACCCGCAAGCGCACCCCCAGGTGCCCCGCACCAGGTTGAGCGCCGCCCAGTCACTCTCAATGGCTGCGAGCTTGACCTCGATCTGCTCCTCCTTGACCGCGCTGTTGGCCACCTCCTCGACCTCCTCCCTGGCGCAGCGGGCAGCCGTGAATGGGCAGTGTTTAGGGTCTTGCTCACCTCACCAAAACCAGCAACGCCCAATGCGCAGTCGCGCTGCATGGATGGAAAGTTCAGAGAGGCGGAGCGCCCACCTGTGGGCCAGCATGTTGCACTCCAGCAGGTGCTGCAGCTTGAACACATCCTCCGCCAGCGACAGCTCCTTTCCAGTGATGGCCATGACGGCCTGCCAGTGGCGGTCCCGCATGGCCTGGTGGGCCAGCGCCTGCGTTTGGGGGGTGGGCGGGGTGCGGGGAGGCTTGACAAAAGGAGCAGCCGGGGCGGCCTGCATGGAGAGTGTTGATTCAGATGGGCCAGCCCTGGGAATTCAACCGCCCTTCACCACGTGCCCCCTAATGCGGCCAGCAGAAAAGGGAGGAATTAGAGCCCCTGCCTGGAAGAGCGGGAGCAGCTCCAGAAAGTTGTCTATCGTGTCGCGGCAGTCGACGTAGGCCTGCCAGTCGCGCAGCGCCTTGGGCAGCTTGCGGCACTGGGCCTGGTACTGCAGGACCTGGGGGTGTGCGAGAGGGGCATCGGTGGGGAGGGGGGCTTAAGGGGAATGGACAAGGGAGGGGGCTTTTCAATACAAAGGCGGAAGCGCAGGCGGCGCATGCAAAAGCACCCCAGCAGCACGCGCGCCAGCAAATCGCCCCCTCCCCTCCGCACCTGCTCCCCCATTTCGTCGATCTTCTCCACCACGTCCACCCAGAAAAAGTCCCCGTAGCCCTTGATGGTGGTGATGACAGTGACGTACAGCGTGTAGAGGCGGTCAAGCATGGCAACCTGGGGGGGGGATGTAGTCGGGCGGTGCAGTGCGGTGCGGTGATTGGTGTTGGGTTTTGAGTTGCACTTGGCCGGTGGCTGTTTACGGACAGCCCACAAGCAGTGTGCATGCGCCCACGTGCACGCACACACACGGCACGGCCCCAAAACCGAGCCCCCTGGCCCCACTCCAACGCGCCTCCTTTTCCGTCTGCTCCAGCTCGGGGAAGCGCGTGACGGCGAGGCCAAAGAGCTTCTCGCCGGCGGTGTAGCTGTCCCACTTGCGCTTGCGGACCTGCGGCGCGGGGCGTTGCCAGCACATCTTTGAGCTGCGAACCATGGCAGCACGCCTGAAAACGGGTTTGTGCGCTGCCCTGCTGGACCACAGGTTTGCGAACACCAGCACCCATCTCAGCCAACCCCCCAAACAGCCCCAGCGCACCTCGAACATTTGCTGGAACTTCCTGAGCCGGTCCATCGCCTCCATCGGGTCCAGCCCCGGCACCATCGGCCCGGCGGCGTCCCACTCGCGCCGGAAGGCCTGGGCGTCGGCGACAAACGCGTGCACCTCGCGGATGAGCTCGCGCTTGAAGCCGACCTGCGTGGGAATTGGGGTGTTGCCGCTAAAAAGGCCTTGGCCGCAGGCATTTGGACGTGCGCTTTGCTAGGCCCCAGGCAGCGGCGCCGCGAGCGTCAGGTCCCAACAGACGCAAGTGCGTGCGGGTGTGAGCGCGCCCGCCCTTTCAAACCGCAGGCGCGCCTGCAGCCGCGCCAGGTTGTCGGACACATCTGTCGTGAGCTTGCGCAGCTTCTTCCAGCCGTAGCGCAGGTCGGACACGAGGGCGGTCTCCTCTTTGGGCACTCGGACCTGGGGGGTTTGTGGGGGGTTTGCGGGGGGTTTGTGAGGGTTTCTGGGGGGTTTGTGGGGGGGGATTGTGGAGGGTTTGTTGAAAGCTGAAGTCAGCCTGGCCCGCTTGCACCTTTCAGTGGAGGTTGCTGCCACCAGCGCAGCCCAAGAAGCATCATCCCCACGAGCAAGCGCCCCATCAACGCAACCACCCCCCCACCTCGTAGCGCGTGAGCAGCGCGTACATGTCCTCTATGGGCATGATCAGCCCGTCGATGTTGGACTCGCGCTCCCGCACCTCGTCCAGCACCGCCATAACGGCCATGACGTCCTCCAGGTCGGTCACGCGCCCGGACAGGCGCACGGTGGTGTCGCGGATGTAGCTGCGGCGGCGGGGGCGGGTAATGGTGGGTTGGTTTGGCGTGCAGTGGTTTGCAAGCAAACGGGCATGTGAGGGGTGTGTGGCAGCTGCGTGTTTTCGGCGGCAAGAAAGGCGGCGGGAGGAACGCAGCAGGGTGGAACGCAGCGGGGTGGAACGCAGCAAAAGGCGCCAATGCCATGCACAAGCCGCAGCTGCCAGTGCGCTCACTTGTCAAAGGCCTTGAGGTCCTCCGCGCACTGGCGGTGCAGGTTTTGGGCAAACTGCGCCTTCCAGGAGGCCGCCTCGCTGCGCAGGCTGTTCTTCAGCGGCGCGGTCTCCAGGGACAGCGAGCCTGGGGTTGTTTTGGGGGGCGGGTGTCGATGCCCGGATTTAGTGCCGTTGTTGGCAGCACTGCCCTACTGCAGACCCAAGCCATGCCAGCTGGTGGGGAAGATCCCCAGGAGCGCGCCAGGCGTGGCAGCCCACCGATGTTGTGCAGCGTCGGGATGGCGGCTATCTCCTGCTCCAGCGCGTTGTACTTGCGCAGCTCGGCCTCAAAGGCCTCCAGGCCGGGGGAGGTGCGCATGAACGCCTTGTAGGTGGCCTTTTGGTTGGGGGAGGGGTTTGGTTGGGGGGAAGGGCGGTTTTTTGAGGGCTTGTTGCGTGGGGGCGATGGCAGCCAGTGCGCCGTGGCATGCCAGCGTAAAAGCAAGGGATTGAAAGCTAACACAGTGTGCAAAACGCCTCGCCTGCAGGTCCTGGGTCCACAGGAATTTGTACTTGTCAAAAGTGGCAATGTAGTCAGACACCTGTGTTTTTTTGGCGGGGAGCGGGGTTTTGCGGGAGAGCAGGGGGGCATTCAGGGCTAGCAACCTGACCGGCCCCTTGTGTGGGCAGAGAAACACAGCAGTCCCGCCTTTCCAGCTTCCACCACAGCACACACCTGGTTTTTGATGCCCTCCACTGATCCCGTCAGCAGCAGCACGCTCTTCACCACTTCCTTGTCGCGGGCAATCATCTCGTGGAAGGTGGCGGGGCCGCCGGCGGGCTGGCCCCAGCAGCGCAGCCGCTTGGATGCCTGGCGGCCACCATGCGTGTTTTGAGCGGTGGATTAGGGGTTGGATGAGCGCAGTGGCATGTGCCACAGCAGCCTGGTGAGCTCAACACGTGTGGCTGTGGCTTTTATGGGCGGCTCGCAAAGCAGCCAGCTAAAGGCAAGCGAGCGGGCCCCGCGTGCCTGCAGGATGGTCTTGGCAGTGGAGTTGATGGCCTCCTGGATGGCCTCCAGGGTGGGGTTCATGCTGACGTTGGGGACCTGCAGGGGGTTTCTGGAAAATCGCGCTCAGCAGAGGGGGCCGCCGTTTTGCAAGGCCCAGGGGCGTTTGCTTGCAATGCTTTTCCCAACTCCGGTTGTGTGCATGCCAGCCCCTGCTGGTTGAGCAGCATTGAGCAAAAAGGCCACTGCCTCGGCCCTCCATGCGGTCCCCGCGCCCCACCTTGAGCTCGACGTTGACGTCAAAGAAGGGGCGCTCCAGGAAGAAAATGCCCGTTGACGCGTGGCTGCCGACGCGGCGCTTGATGGCCGCAAACGAGCGCTGCGTGGCAGCGAGGATGGCCTGGGGGGGGAGGGGCGGCGGTTTGGGCAGCGGTTTGGGGCGTGTGCGCAGCAACGCTCCAGCAAACGGCCTCCTGCCAACCCCAACCCTGGGCACTGCTGCTTGCACAAGGCGTGCCCTCAAACCCCCCCCCCCCCCAAATACACACACACCTTGTACATGAGGCTGCTGTAGTAAGCGCGGAACATCTCGACGTCGTGCTCGTCAAGGGTGCACTGGGGGTTCTCGCGCGGGTAGGTCCTTTTGTTTCGAGGGTTTGGGGCAGGATGGACGTCGGCCAATTGCAGCGTGAGGCGCAGGTGTGTCAGAGCACGCCGGCGGTTGCAGGCACCCTAAAAGCCCCAAGGAACGCCAATCACAAAACAGCTTGCTGCCCAGCCACAACCCGCACCGCACGAGCTCGATGACGTCCTCAATGCTGCGTGCCACCTCCTCGTTGCGCACCGCCAGCCCCTCGGCCGCCTTCTTCTGGTGGCGCTGCTGGCAGGCGTTGAACTCCTCGTAGGTGAAAGACCTGTTGGGGGGGGGTGGAGGGTTTGAAGTTCTGCTGACGAGAGGGCCTGCGGTTTTCATGGCTGCGATACTGCCTCAGGCTTCTACATGCCTCGGGCGCTCGCCTAACCCCCCTGTTTTGGCTTCCTTTCCCCCCTCTCACCTGTCCGCTGGCAGGTCCACCAGCAGCGTGGTGCGCACCGCGTCCAGGTTGGCCTCCACGCGGTGTGTCACCAGGTCTGTCAGCTTGCGCACCAGCTCCTCCAGGCGCGCCAGCCCCTGCAGGGGAGTTGGTTTGGGGTGCGGGGGTTTCGCGTGTGCTGGCGATTGCTGGGGTCTGAGCTGGTTTGATGCCTGGCGGCCAGCTTTTGATCCACAAAACGTGGTCCACAGGACCAGCCAAAAACAACAATCCCCAAAGCGGCGGCAGCCTGAACCTAACCCCTGACCCACCTGCTTGAAGCGGTGGAGGTAGCCGTCAATGTTCATGCTGGTCCAGCACAGCACAAACATGCCGGGCGCCACCTTGCGCTCCATGTCCTCCAGGTGCGGGCGCAGCAGCGGCTTGAACACGGGGGGGACCTTTTGCGTCAGGAGGGGCGCGCGCGTGTTTTGAGCGTTGCTCCAGTTGTTTGGAAAGGCAGGCGGCAGTGGCTGCTGCACCAGCCCTCCCCCTCATCAGACTAGGCGTGCAAAAAGCCCCTTCCCCCCTCACCTTGGCCAGCACCGCCTCGTACTCGCGCACGACGTGGCTGAGCTGCGAGAAGTAAAACTTGAACTTGTCCTCCTGCGCGGCGTTTGTTTCGAGGCTCAAAAGGCTCAAAAGGCGCAAACGCCGGTGGGCACCAGCAATCCTGCCTGGCGAGGCGGCTTACGGGAGTGCACAGTGCAGCCGCCCAGCCGCGCCAGCAGGCGCGCCGCAGCACAGCCAGCGCTGCGCACCTGCAGCAGCAGGAGCCGCGCGCTTTCGGGCACCTCCACCTCCATTTGCTGCAGGTATTTGGCCTCCCTGCACAAAACGTTGCAGTGGTGGATTTGTGATAAAGAATACACAAAGCGGCGACTGCCGCCCCAAGGGCGTGTGAAATGCAGTCATGCTTGCAGCGTGAAACCCTCAACCCCCTCTGCAGAACTTCTGCAGCACAAACCCTCACCGGATGAGCGCCATGACGTCGCGGTCGAGGTTGACCAGCAGCTGCCCCGTCTCCGAGTGACGCGTCAGCAGCGGCGCCGACAGGCCCGCCTTTTGAGCATCGATGCCCTGCGCGCGCGCCGTCCATTGGCGGTGTTTCAGGTGGGGCACGCCCGGCTGCGCTGCGGCACTCGCTGACCGATGCAGGGGGCCTGCCAGCTGCGCCGCGTCCTGCCCCTCCCCCGCCCCAACCCCCACCTTGAGCCACGCGGCGTGCCAGAGCGCCTCAAACTCCACCAGCGCCTTCGCGACCCGGTTGTACAGCCGGATCACGCGCCGGCTCTCCTTGCTGCCCATCAGGGCGCGGTTGTGCGCGAACCGCTGCATCGGCGCCTCGATGCGCCGCAGCAGCTGGCGCGCCCACATGATGTTGCCGGCGATCGGCGGCGCGTTGCGGGGCAGCGGCGGCTTGTGCTTGTGGGCCTCGTAGGTGGCCTGCACTGTCTCCAGGTCCTTGGCGTAGTGCTGGAAGATGACCTGCGGGTTTTGTTTGGGGGCGGGGGGGGCGTTGTGGGGGTGGTTTTGTGCGTGACAGGTAGATAGGGGGTTTCCAAAAGCGGAGACCGGTCCACAGGCACACAGAGACAGCAAACCTTGCGCAACGCGCCCAGCTTTGCTGGCTCCCCCCCCACACGCTGCCAAAAAACACCCACCATCCACTTGCTCTCCAGCTGCTGCTTGAGCGCGTCGCGCTGCAGCACCTCAATGAACTGCGCCAGCAGCTCCAGCGCGTGGTCGGTGCTGGTGATGTGCTCAAACGAAGCATCCACAAACGCCTGGTGGGGTTTTGGTGCAGGCGCGGTGGAGCGGGCTGGGCAGGCAAGGGGCTTGACTGGGCTGGCACGCCAGCAAGGCCGAAAACACCGCCCACCCCGGCGCCCTGGCTGAACCCCAGCCCTGCACCTGCATCTGGCTGTCCAGGTCGTGGATGTTGACGTTGAACTCGAGGTAGTCGCGGTCAAAGGTGTTGCGCGTGTAGTCAAGCAGGTCGTAGGGCTTGCGCTTGACGTCATCCACGATCTGGTAGAAGCTGCGCAGCACAGCCTCGAGGCCTGCGGCGCCGTTTGCGGTTTGTGCATGTGCGTGTGAAGGGGCGGGCGTGGGGGGCGGTTTGGCGGCGCTTGCTCGCACGTGCAAGCGGCTTGCTCAGCACACCCTGTCCCTGACCGGCCGCTCCCCACTCCAGCCCCACCGGTGATGTGCGTGTGCTGCTCCAGGCCGCTGATCTGGTCGATGGAGGTGAACATGTCGCACAGCTTGCCCAGCCGCTTGGCAAACAGCTCAAAGCGCAGGAACACGGCGCGCTCGTCCAACTCCAGGCGCTGAGAGGTGTTGGGCGTTTTGAGGGGTGTTGGAAACGAGCAAAGCAGGGTCCACGAGCAGGGCAGGCGCTGCAGGAGGCGTTGAACGCTGCTGGACGGCTGGCGGACTGTCGCGGTGCTGCTGCATGCAGGTCAGGAATCCCACGCGCGGCACAACACTGCAGCAAACGCAGCACACCTTGCCGTCATCCGCATCTCTCGCCATCTCGTCGCGGACCACGTGAAAGGTGGTTTTGTAGGCGTCGGCCAGCTCCTTTGCAGCCTGTGCGGTGCGGGCGGAGCCAAACGTGGGCGGAGAAGCAGTGCACCGCGGCTCAGTGGGCGCAAGCGCACTTTGCAGCCTGCCCTGAGGGCACACCCACCCGCATGTTGGCGATCAGCTGCGGCCGGGGCTGATCCCAGAGGTTTCCGGCCGCCAGGATGAACTCCCTGTGATGAGCGTTTCAGTGGGTGGGCGCTGGGCAGTGGCAGGGTGGGGTGCGCGCGGTGCATCACAGCGCGAGGTTGCGGCGCCTGGCTGCGCAAAAATCATCAAAATCGGCACCAAACAAAAGCCAATGCAGTCCCCGCACCTGCACGCACGCATCATCTGGTTGGTGACCTTGCTCAGCAGCGTGGTCATGCGCTCCGGCGTGCCGTAGAAGCGCGCGATGCGGTACAGCGTGCAGCAAGCCGTCAGCAGGCCGCGCAGCGCGTCCTTGATGGCGGCGGGGCTCGCGCCGTGGTACATGACCTGACGTGGGCGGGGTTGGGGCGGGTTGGGAAGCGGAGCCTGGGCAGCGGCTCGCATGCTCTGGGCATCAGCGCGGCAGTGGCGGCACCTGCAGCTGCCAGTCCAGCCAGCCCCCCTTGCCCACCTCGAGGCTGGGCTCCAGGCTGACCAGGTAGCGCACGTTGTCGTTGGCCTCGTTGGTTGCGTCGGTCACGCGCAGCTCAAGCGTCTGGGAGGGTGCGGGAGCGCGGCGGTTTGAGAGGGGCAGCTCGCTTGCTGGCCATCTAAAGTGCCGCTGCTGGCCCCACTGCATCCCTGAGAGCTGGCGTGCTCACAGCCGGGTGCCCAGCAAAACACTGCCTCCCGCACACAAGGCGAACAGCGCCGGCAGCCCCTGCCCACCTTCCAGCGCTTGAATGCCGCGCTGCGCATGACCTGGCAGGTGCCCAGCACGACGCGTGCGTCCCGGCCCTTGAGCTGCTCCACCAGGCTGTTGAACTTGGCCATGCGCTGCCGCCAAAAATCGAGCTCCGTCTCTGGGCCAGGCTCGGTTCCTGTGGGGGGGGGGGGGGGGAGGGAGGGGAGGGGTTGGCAATAGCAAAAGCTTGAGCCGCAGTCCCTGAAGGATCCACAACCACTGATGCCAACCCCAGGGCCAGGCCCCCACCTGTCGCTGCGGTGTTGCTCTCGGCCAGCAGCTCCTCCACCTGCCGGCACCAGTCCGTGAGGCACTCCTCCGCCGCATGGCTTGCATCGGCGTCGGCTGCAGCGGCCGCGTATGCGCCCGGCCGCGCCTCAAACGCCGTGAGCCGCTCGTCGGGGCGGCGCAGCTCTATGCCGCCGGTGAGGCATGCCACCGCGTCGGTAAGAACTGTGCTGAACTTTCCCGCGCCCTCCAAAAAGTCCCTGGCGTGCTCCTGCGGCATCTTTCCCCACGCAGATTGCTCCTGGGGGGCGGTTTTGGGTTTTTGTTTTGGAGAGGGTCGACGGGCGAGGCTGGGCGGGTGCAAGGGCATGGAACGCAGCTGCAGGCCGCAGGCGGTGCGCCAAGACAAGGGGGGTTAGAGGACACCGCCTCCCCATCCCCGCACTTGCAGCAGGGGCAGGTACACGTCGGCCACGAGCACGCGGACTGCATCCAGAGCGCCAGGCCCGCTGATGTCGCCCGCAACCACGTCCGACTCGAGCGTCTTCTCCGACACGCCGCGGGGGTTGACCCGCGCAAAGTAGACGCACTTGCCGGTGAGGCGATCGCCCTGTGGGATTGATTGAGAAGCGTGGCTTGGGCAAAGCTTTTTTGGGGATCGCACGCCGCCCCTCCTCCAGCCCCCACGCCGCTGTACGGCCGCTGCGCGCGCAGATACTGCATGCACGTCATGCGCCAAAGGGATCGCAACCTGCTGCGTGCTGAGGTACAGCTGCGCCCGGGTGCCCTTTGGGACGTACACGCCATCCTTGTTCTTCTCCTCGGGGATCTGGGGATTTGGGGGGAGGGGATGTGGACGCCAGGCCTCAGCGGGCTGGCCGCCCATCGCCCGCCAACGCGCCATGCGGGCTGGCGCACTCACGGAACCACCGCCCCACGCCGCCCACGCGCCTGGTGATACCACCGCAGCGATCCCGGGCCGCTCGCATCAAAAAAAGCGTTGACGGCCTGCTTCTCGGACCTGCGGGTACACGGCGTTCGCGGCGGGAAACGCCGCGTCAGCAGCCGGCGGCCCGCACTGCGACGCAGATCGCCCCATCGCTGCGATACGGCGCTGCAGCGCGCATACAACGCCGCCCCCGCCTCACAGTATCTTCTTCTCCACGGCAGCCTCATCCAGGCTGAATCCCTCGGCTAGCTGCGGTCGGGGCGGGCAGAAAAGGCGGGGGATCGCACGGGTCCGGGCAGCAGGGAGAGCACCGCCACCGGCTCGGCAGACCGCGGTCCGCGCGGGTGTCCCCGATCCCAACCTTGGCGATGATGAAGCGGTGCCGCTGATCCAGGGCCATGGCGGCCGGCTGTCGCTGAGGGCCGAGCGCAGCGCTCTCCTGGCGGGCCCCGCCTGTCCTAACACGATTCGGAGGTCATCAGCGTGTTGATAGCGTCGCGACGGCGGCCGCGGATGTGGAGGGGGCCGGCCGGGGCGCCGCTGATCAGCGGTCAAACATTGACTGGCGGGTGGCGAGTGCCGACCCCAAGCCCACCACCCCAGGCCGCCGTCCATGCCGCTGGCCGTTGTGCCCCTTGTGGACCCGTTTTCCCCAGCCCGACAAGCAGCTAGCAAACGCGGTCTCCTTTGCCGGCCAAAGCCTGGCTGCGCCCGCCCGCCACAGTTCAACAAAGCGTTTGCAATTGGGTTTTTACCCTGCCGGGCGTATGATTGAGCGCATGCGCATGCATGCAAGGGGTGCATGGGAGCTTTGCTGTATCTGTACAGCCTGCACACAATGCTTGCCGCATGCAGGGGTCCACGAGCTGCGAGCGAGCGCGCTGGGGGGCCTACGCTCGCTCAAACGCCCTGGGAAGCAGGTGCCGCAGCCGTCGCACAAGCTGCATGCGCGCAACACACGCAACTGCAACACAAGCCTCGGGGGCTGCACGCGTGCCAGGCCGCACGCGTGCGCGGCTGCCACCCGCACTCCTTGTTGTCTTGCTTCCTGCTGCTGCTGCTGCTGCTGCTGCTGCTGGGCCACCGCCGTCGCTGCTGCCACCGCCGCCGCCGTCGCTGCTGCTGCCACCGCCGCCGCTGCTGCCGCCGCTGCTGCCGGCACCGCTGCCGCCGCTGCGGCCGGCGTCACCGCCGCTGCTGCTGCCGCCGCCGCCGCCGCCGCCGCCTCACACCATGGAGTCGATGAGGCTGGCGCGCATGTCGTTGACGATTGCGCTGGGCTGGGCGTCCCGCAGCTTGAACACCGACTCGATCACGCTGAGCTCGGTGGCGGTGGTGTCCATGCCGCAGAACGCCGTCCAATCGTTGACGACGAGGCCCGCGCCGACGACGTCGCTGCCGCGGTTGACCGTGCCGGCAACGAGCGGCACCTGGAGGGCGGCAGGGGAGGGCGGGGGGTTTTCACAGGGGTGAGGGGGCTGCAGCAGGGGGGGGTGGCTGCGCCCTCAACCGCTGCTGCCCAATGATGGCACTCCAGCAGCAGGCATTGTGGGAGCAGACGCCGCAAACACTGCCGTGCTGGAAGGAGCGCGCGTTGCCCCACCACTCACCCCTCAACCGCCCCCAACCACCGCCAACCGCCTTCACCCCCCCCCCCTCCCGGACAGCACAAGGCGGAAACGGCGCCCCGTCCCACGCCCCCCGCCCCACCTGCAGCAGCGAGGACAGCTCGTCGAGGTCCTCTATGCTGGTCTTGGGGTGCACGAGGCCGCCCTGGTTGGAGAAGCTGCTGTAGCTGCCGACGAGCACGTTGCCGGCCACGGTCTGCCGGAACACCTCCACGCCCAGCACGTCCGCCACGATCTCCTCCGTCTCCTTGTCGATGTCGGGGTGTATCAGCGCCACGTAGTCGTTGGTCGCGATGCAGTTGCCCAGCGCCGACAGGCGCTCGTCGATGCGCTGCACCACCACCTCGTCCGGCAGGCTGTTGCGGATGTGCTGCAGCTCCTGATCGGACGTGGTGTTGGGAAGCAGCAGCCCGTTGCGGTTGCCGACCGTCAGGCGGCCCACCAGGCGCGTCCCCGCGACCGAGGTCTTGACGACCGGGATGTGGTCTGCCAGCTCGGCCTCGAAGACGCTGTAGAAGTTCTCGGCACCGCCGAGGGCGATAAGGCAGTAGGCGTTCGTAAGCTTAGCGAAGACGCCCACGTCGTTGTTGTTCTCGAACTGGCAGCGCGTCGCCATGGCTGCGGCGCGGCCCTGGGCCCCGCGCGGGGGCGCTCCAAGGGGCCGGGACGCCGGCGCAGGGGTCGCCTCGCGATTATCTGAACGCTATGCGCCTTTCAGAAGCGCTGCGGGGGCGGGGCGCGGGACAGATCGGTGCTGGCGCGCCGGGTGCAGCGAAGCGCCTGGGAACGCGCGTGCGTGGAAGAGAAGGCGTGAAAGGAAAGCCTGGAGGCGCGCCAACAACAAAGGACTGGCCTGCCGGGGCGTGGGCGGGGCTGAAAACAAGCCGCCGCCCCCCCGCTCGCCGCCGCCGCCGCCAGGCCGCCGCCGCCAGGCCGCCGCCGACGCCATCCCGGCCGCGGCCGTCCTCGATCGACACGAGCGCCTGCTAAAATGCGCCGGCCTTACACGCGCTCCAGCGGGGGCGAGAAAGAAGGGCATGATGCGCGCGGGAAGGGTGGCCCGAAGGGTGGCAGGCAAGGCGAGCTCTCTGCAGGTGGCGGGGGCGGGCGGCGCTTGAGCGGAGGCAAATGCGAGTGGGGAAGACAGCCCGCCAAGCCGAGCCGTGTTGCTTTGCGGTCATGTTGGGGGCAGGGGCGCGGCGTGTCGCGGCCGCGCGGTCAAAGTCTGCGCCAGCGTGCAAAGGGACACATGGGGGGATGAGCGAACCGGGCAGGATGCCGGGGCGGGCGCGGTGGCGCGCGCGCAGCCCGCAGGCTGGGCATGCGCATGCAGAACGTGTGCAGGCTGCACCGCAGGGCGGGCGCGGGGGGCGCCTCGCGAGAGACAAAGGGGCCGTCGCATCCCAACGCTGCGCGGTGGGGTCGGCAAGAAACAGGTTGCGCAGGCAGAGGGCCGTGGGGGCGACGGACACGGTGCCAATGCAGAGAGAGAGGAGGGTGGCCCACCCGTGGGAAGCCGCGGATTGAGCGTGGTTGGGTGGCGGTGCGGCGTAGAGCGGCGCCAGAGGGGCCACCGTCCGTCACTAATCTCATGGGGTCAGCGGCGCGCTGCACAGCGGGCCAAGTGAAATTGACATACTGCTTGATTGTTGTGTGCGCGAGCCTGCGCGCGCACGGGGCGTGCGCGCGCAGGGGCGGGTGGCAGGCCGAGCACACAGCGCTAGCGCCCCATCAGCGCTCCGCAGCCGGGCTGGGCCAGCCTACGCCGACGCCGCGGCGTTGATCACAGCTGCGACTGGCTCGCGCTGCGGCTGGGTGCGCCGCTGTGCTCGCCGCCCGCGCCGCCGTTTGTGCCGCCGCCCGCGCCGCCGCCCTCCGTGATGGTGTTGATGGCGGTGTCGATCGGCGGCAGCGACGCCAGCTGGTCCCGCGTGCGCGCCAGCATGACGCGCGTTATCCCCTCCCCCGGCGCCGGCGGCTGCGTGGCGCGGTCCAGCAGCTGCTGCAGCTGCAGGTCGCGCTCCTTGCTGCGGAAGTTGCTGACGGCAAAGCGCGCCGTGATGCCGGCCTGCTCCTTCTGCAGCTGCGCCAGCGCGTTGGTGTACCTGGGGTGCGGGGCGGGGCGGGGCGGGCAGGTGGGCGGGCGCTGGGCGCGCACGCAGGGCCAGCGGCAGGCAGGATTTAGCAGCACGGGAGCAGAAGCGCACCCAAGGGCTGCACGCACGCACAGGGGCCAGCGCGCACCTGGGCGGCAGCGGGCGCGAGAACCAGGGGTGCTTGACGATGGCCTCGATTGAGATGCGGCTGTCCTGGTTGACGTCAAACATGCGGTCAAGCAGGTCCCTGGCGAGGATTGGGTGGTTCGGGATTTGACTTGGAGGGTGTGACGGAGCGGGGGACTGGGGCTGATTTGGGGCTGTTTCGGGGGTTTGAACCCGAGCAGAGGCCCCGAGGCGCCGCTGCACGCGAGCAAGGGCCGGCGACAGAGCGGCCGATCGGGTAGCCGCACTGCGCACCTGCATTCGGGCGACAGCCGCGACACGCCGCCCGCGTTGTGCGGGTTCTCCTGCCAGCTGGTGCGGATCTGCTGGATCCAGATGGAGTAGAGGCCTTCCAGGGTTTTGAGGGTTTTGAGGGAGGGGGGGCGTGCGGAGGTTTAGGGTTCTGATGGTGCGGTTGGGGCGGCGCTGCGCCTCACTGGCTGCTGCACAGCTGCGCCGCAGCGGGGGCTGCCCATGCGTGCGCCTGCACAGCCGCGTGCCGCAGGCCAGCAACAGCCGCCAGGCCCCGCAGGCAAAGCGGCGGTGCACCCACCCGCGGTGTTGACGTAGTTTTCGTCCTCCATTTCAAAGGGGAACATCCCCAGCAGCAGCACAAACAGCAGCACGCCGCTCGCCCAGACGTCCACCTTCTTGCCGTCGTAGCCGGAGCGGCCGCTGATGAGCTCGGGGCCCATGTACTCGGGGCTGGTGGGGTTTGGGGGGGGGGGGGTTGGACAGCATGCGGGTGGCGGGCAGGCGGTGCTGTTGGAGGCGCCTGCTGCAGGGTGCCACAAACCAAAGAGGCGGCGGCAAGGGCGTGCCGAGGCGGCCAGTCGCCTGTGAGAGCCACGGGCACCAAGCAGCCAGCCGTAACCGGCGCGCATGGGCCCCCAGCCCCCCAAAGCTTGGGGGGCCTCACGTTCCGATGCGCATGGTGTCCATGTTGCTGTTGGCGCCCCAGCCCTTTGCGAACCCAAAGTCGCAGAGCTTGAGGCGGGGAGGGTCGTGTCCGTCCAGCAGCGTGTTGTCCAGCTTCAGGTCCCTTTGGGGGGGCGGGGGCGGAGGGGGAGTGGGGCGAGGGCGCATGGCGTGGGTGCGGGACCGCCAGGGGCTGTTTAGAGGAGGGAGCCCCAACCCTCAACCCCCTGGACAACGGTCAACTCGTGGCCAGTGGCCATCAACGCCCCCTGGACAGCGCAGCCCCCCCCACCTGTGCGCCACGTGGTTCTCGTGGCAGAACTGCACCGCCCAGATCAGCTGCCTGAAGTAGTAGTTGCACTCGTCCTCGTCCAGGCAGAGGCCGCCGCGCTGGTCGCGGGTCTCGCGCTGCCGCGTCACAAAGCCGACCATGTTGCCGCCTAAAGAGGGGGTGTTGCGCGTTGGGGCCGGGGGTTTGCGGGGTGCCTCAAGGCGCGTCGAGGCACGGGGCTGCAGGGGCCCTGCACGGCTTCGTCCGCTGCAGGGCGGCCCGTCGCTCTGAGATGCACGCTGAGCATGCGGCTTTCAGCCCCACCCACGCGCCGCCCTCACCCCTGACGTACTCCATGACCAGCCCGATGTGGGAGCGCGTCAGCACCACCTCCTCCGCGTGCACAATGTTGAGGTGGCCGTCTGGAAACGAGGGCAGGGGGCAGCGGGGTCGGGACGGTTGCAAGCCGAGAGGCGGCTGCACACCGCGCCACGGCACGCAGGCAGCTAGCAGGCCCGCTGCTGGCCGCTGCTGCGCTGCGCCATTGCGGGCCCCGCCGAAGTGGCCCACGCCGGCAGGCGGTCTGCCGCTCACCCCCGAGGTCCGCCAGGATCCTGATCTCGCGCTGAATGATCTGGGTGATGGACTTGGGGATGGGGCGCCGCACCAGCTTGATCGCCACCTCGCGGCCGGTCTCCTTTTCACGGCACAGCCATGTCTCGCCCTCGCCGCCTGACGGGTTGCGGGGCGCCCGTGAGTGGCCGGGTGCGCAATGACCGGCTGCTGCTGCCGCTCCCGCTGCTGCTTCAAACAGCGCAGATGTGCACAAACAACACACGCGCAGGCGCCCCTGGGTCGCACGCCGCCGCTGCGGTCTCCGCGCGCCGCGCGCTCACCCGTGCCCAGCAGCTTGATCACTTCCCAGACCTCGCCCAGTCCAAAGTCCGGCACCTTGCTCTTCACCGCCGAGCCCTCCCGCGACGCGTGCCCGCCGGCCGACGCGGCCTTGTTCGCGGCCTTGTTCGCGGAGCTGGCCCCGGCGTCGGCCGAGGGCGAGCTGAAGCAGCCGCCCATCTGCGAGCGCGGGCGCGTTTGGCAGCACCAGGTCGATATTGGCTCTCCCAGGGCATTTGGGGGCTGTGTGCTGAGCAGCAGGCCGGTGGCGCGGCCGTGGCAGCGCCGGGTGTAATAACACACGCCGGCGCCATCAGCGGCTGCGGCAGCGGCGGCGGCGGCGGCGGCGAGCGCGCGCCACCCCCGCAGCGCCGCCAGGCGAGCCCCCTCCGCGCCCGGCTCCGGGTCCCAGCAATCGAACCGGACGTTTTCCAGGCCTCTGCTGCGCACACGGGCCGCTCCAGGCCCCGTTCGCAGGTCCTTTGGCCCTACCCAGGGAGCAGCACGATCTGTGCGCGCCCCCCCGCGCCCACCTCGAGCACGACGGCTCTCCTTGGGCTTTTTCGGATTCCGGGAGCCTCTCTCCCGCACAGTCGGCCTCGTGCTGCTGCTGCTGCTGCTGCTCCTACTCCTCCTCCTCGGCCCCTCTGCTTTTGGGCTCTGCCGCGGCTCTTGAATCCCTCTTCCGAACGATCCCGTTTGGTTGTGGGTCTGCGGGGCCCCAGGCGCTTTGCCGGCGGCTGTGTCGGGGCCAGAAGCGGCCGAGACAGGCGCGCGCCAGGGGGCGTATGGGCCTTGCGGGGCCGCCAGGACCTTTTACGCAAACCCAAGATTGCTCTGGATCGCGGTGCGCCGCGCGTGCATTCACCATGAGCGTCCTCGAGGCGAAAATCACTGAGCTGCAGGAGGCTGCCGCCAAGCAGGGGGACGTGGTGCGCTCCCTGAAGGCGCACGCCAAGGACGGCAAGGCCGACAAGGTGGGTTTGCGCTTGCCCGCTCCCCAGCTGCTGGGGGCCCTGGACGGCCGCGCACAAGCCGGGGCCGCCCCGTTCCCTGGCGCCCACTGTCCCGCCCCGCGCCCCGCAGGCCGAGGTGGAGGCCGCGATCGCCCAGTTGCAGGAGATCAAGCTGGATCTGGACGCCAAGCAGAAGGTGCGGGGCCGGGGGGAGGCGGCGGGCGGGTCGGGCGGCGCGTGCTGCGCGCCGCTGCAACGCGGCCGCCTGCAGCCGCCTCGCTGCCCGCCCGGCAAGCGGCGCTGCGGCGCATGCATGGACCTGCTAGTTGCCCCACACGGCTGAGCCGGCTCATTTGCAGCGGCCGCAGGCCCACGGCGGCCGCTGCAGGATGCGCAGCAGCAGGCCCTGCGCCCTCACCCAGCAGCCCGCGCCTGCGCGCGCCGCCTCGCTCCCCCCGTGCGCAGGAGTTTGAGAAGACCACCGGCAAGGTGTCTTCGCAGAGCAAGGAGGCCTTCCGCGCCGCGCTGGTGGGTTTGGGGCGCTGGCGGGAAATGGGCGCAGCCTGCTTGCGGTCGAGGCGGTGCGCGTGGTTGCTTTCCGCTCCCCCACCACCGTTTGCAACTCACTAGCTCCCCTTCCGCCACCCCCCCCCCCAAAAGACCAACCTGCTGGAGCGCCGCCTGTTCTACATCCCCTCCTTCAAAATCTATGGCTCCGTGGCCGGCTTTTACGACTACGGCCCCCCGGGCTGCGCCATCAAGCAGAACCTCACGCAGGCGTGGCGGCAGCACTTTGTGCTGGAGGAGAACATGCTCGAGGTGGGGGGGGGGGGCGCACACGCACCCGCAAAGCAGCCGCAGCTGCTCGCGCACCCGCGCCTGCCGACACCCGCGCACGCGGCAGCCGCGGAAGGCGCGCGTGCAACTGCAGAAGCGGCCTGGCCTTGGGAGGCCCGCGCTGTCGGGACGCGCCGAGCGGCTGTGTCGCGCCCCCCGCCCCGGCGCCCGCCCACCCGCCCCTCCCCCGCCGCGCCCCCTCTCCACAGGTGGAGTGCCCCGCCGTGACCCCCGAGGTCGTGCTCAAGGCCAGCGGCCACGTGGACCGCTTCACGGACTACATGGTCACAGACCTCAAGACGGGTGGGGGGGGGGGAGAGTGCCGCACACGGGGCCGCGTGTTTAGGCTGCAGCGCAGCGCACGGCGGGGTGGGGCTGCTGCGGCGGCTGGCCAGGCGTTCAGGGCAGCGGCGCGGGGAGGTGGCGGGCCCCAGCCGCCGGCCCGCCTCGTCGACGGGCGGCCGGGACAGCCCCATTGACGACGCGCCCCACGACGCAAACCCCCCACCCCCACCCCCCCCCCAGGCGACCCCTACCGCGCGGACCACCTGGTGGAGGGCCACCTGGAGGCGCTGCTGGAGGACACCAAGGCCCCCCTGCCAGCCGCAGAGAAGAGGGTGCGCGCCGCCCGGCGCGCGGCCCGCAGCCACATGGGGGCGGCCACATGGGGGCGGCCACATGGGGGCGGCCACATGGGGGCGTGCGCCCCGCACGGCAGGCGCGGCGGCCGCGGCCTGCCTGGCAAGCAGCGTACGCTCCCCGCCGCCCGCCCAACCCGTCTCACCCCCCCCCCCTTTTTGCCCCGCAGGAGGTGAAGGACCTGCTTGCCGGTGTGGGCGAGATGGACGGCGCCGCGCTGGGCGCGCTCATCACGCGCTTCGGCATCAAGGCGCCCGACACCAAGAACGACCTGTCGCCGCCCTTCCCCTTCAACCTCATGTTCAAGGCGCGGGGGGCAGGGGGCTGGTGTGCATGAAGTGGGGGTGGGGGAGGTGGTTTCGCTGCAGCAACGGCCCGCACCTCTTGCCGCTTCACGGGGGTTTTGCACCAACACAACCGCTTACCCTCCCCCCCTTTTGCTGCGCAGACGTCCATCGGCCCCAAGGGGGACATGGTGGGCTACCTCCGCCCGGAGACGGCGCAGGTGAGGCCGCCGGGGGGCACGGCTTTGGGAGCGAATGGGCGCTTCCAGCGTGCGTGGGGGAGGCCTCACCAAAGCAACGCACCCGCAAGCTGCCAAGCTTGAGCGTCGAAACTCCAAACAGCCTCCAAACCCAACAAATCCAACCCCAACAAAACAAAATAAACAAAACAAAACAAAACAAAACAAAACACCAACCGCCAGGGCATATTTGTCAACTTCCGCGACCTGCTGTACTACAACGGCTCCAAGCTGCCCTTTGCCGCCGCCCAGATCGGCAACTCCTACCGCAACGAAATCAGCCCGCGCGCGGGGCTGCTGCGCGTGCGCGAGTTCACGCAGGTGGGGGCGCGGGTGGGGGGCGGGGGAAAGGCATGCGTTTCGCCAGGTTGTGCTGCTGCCGCCAACCGCGCAAACGCCAACACACACACACAAATACTTTCCTCCTTCAAAGCGTAAGCAAACCGCCGCCGCCGCCGGCACCCCCCCCTTCAACAGGCTGAGATTGAGCACTTTGTCAACCCGGACGACAAGAGCCACCCCAAGTTTGCGTCTGTCGCAAAGCTGGAGCCCCTCCTCTACTCGCGGGAGCTGCAGGTGCGCTTTGACGGGTGCCGGGTTCTGCGGGGCCTCCCTGCAATGCGCACATGGCGGAGGCTGGCGCCGGCTGCAGGCTTCTGGGCTTTGGGGATTTGCAGCTTTGGGGCTGGGCTGTGTGCCTGTGCGGCGCGAAATGCGAAAGCAAACCCCGCCGCGCCCGCGCCCGCGCCCGCACCCGCCCCCCCCCCTCCAGATGGGCGAGGAGAAGCGCCCCAAGCCGGTTGCTCTGGGCGACGCCGTGGCGCGCGGCACCATCGCCAACGAGACCCTGGCCTACTTCATCGGCCGCACCTGGCTGCTGTTTGGGCGGCTGGGCGTGGACCTCAAGCGCATGCGCTTCCGGCAGCACCTGCAGCACGAGGTGGGGAGGGGGGGGGGGGGGGGGGGGGGGGGGCGGCGCGCGCTGGGGCCACTCGGGTGGAGGGAGCGGCCCTTTGGAATCCCGGTGGGCGGCGTCCAGCGCGCGCTGCAGCGCGAGGCCCTCGCAGTCGGACTGTTCATCCACCCTCGGTCCTGGGCCATCAACCCAAACCCAAACCCAAACCCACCTAAAAACCCCAACCCACCCACCCCCCAGATGGCCCACTACGCGGAGGACTGCTGGGACGCCGAGGTGGAGACCACCTACGGCTGGGTGGAGTGCGCGGGGCTGGCGGACCGCAGCGCCTACGACCTGCGCGCGCACACCGCGATGAGCAAGACGGAGCTCAACGCGTACGAAAAGTTCACCGAGCCGCGCGAGGTGGAGGTCACCACGTGAGCCGCGGTTCAGTTGGCCCCTTTCCCCACTGTTCTTTGCGCACACGCACGCGCGCACACGCTGGCCTGCTCTGCTCTGGCTCTGCCTGGTTGGCAGGGTGGCATGGTGTCGGCCAGGGCGGTGCTCCACCGCCCGACAGACTGCCCGCCGGCCCCTGGCGTGCGCCGCCGCCAGCCCACACCCCGCGCCTGCGCGCCCACCCCCCGCAGCGTGACGCCCAACAAGAAGGAGCTGGGCCTGGGGTTCAAGCGGGACGCCAAGGCGGTGGCGGACGCGCTCGAGGCGCTGGGGGAGGAGGACGCGATGTGCCTCAAGGTGCGCGCTGGCCTGGGTTTGGGGGAGCAAGGAGCGGGGGTTGAGACATCCGGGCGGGGCCCTTGGGCCGTGCCAAGCGGCCGAGCGAAGCACGCGCGCCGTTGATAGTCAAAGCCTTCAGAGTTGGGCCTCCAACGCAGCTCTCTGTCGCTCGCCCCCGCAGTCCGACCTGGACGCTGGGAAGCCGGGCAAGGTGGTGGTGGACGGCAAGGCGGTGCAGGTGGGTTGGCGGTTGGCTTGTCTGGTTGTGTTCCTTGCATCATGCATGGCTTTGACGTGCTGCGTGGCTTTGGCTTGCATTTCACGGCAGCCAGCTGCCGTGCTCAATCTCATCAGGCTGACCTCCAAAAAACACAAAAACAGGTCACCGCGCCGATGGTGGAGATCAAGCGGCAGCAGAAGCGGCTGGCCGGCCGCAACTTCATCCCCTCGGTCATCGAGCCCTCGTTCGGCATCGGGCGCATCCTGTACTGCGTGTTTGAGCACTCGTACTACACCCGCGAGGTGGGGGGCCGCGCTGCCAGCCGCATGCTTTGCGTTCTGTGGTTGCTGCAGCGCAGAGCACAATTTTGAGCGCACGGCTGAGCGCGCGTTGAGGGGCGCAGCGCTTTGAGCTGACTCCTCCAACTCATCACGCCCCCTCCCTTTCCTCCCCAGGGCGACGAGGCGCGCGCGGTGCTCAGGTTCACCCCTCTGGTGGCGCCCGTCAAGGCCACGGTGCGCTGCGCCGCATGTGTTGGCTTTGTCGGGGTGGGGGAGTTCAGCAGTGGTGTCGGGTGTCGCCAGCGGCTGCTGAGCCCCAACCAACAAACCCAACCCGCCAAGGCCTGCGACTGCAACCCCGGCGCAACCTCAACCCAAACACCCAACTCCGCAGGTGTTCCCGCTGGTCCAGAAGGAGCAGCTCAACGCCCTCGCGACCAAGATCAGCGCCAGGTTGGCGACGCTTGGGAAGCTCGGGAGCTTGGGGCCTGCTGTTGCCGCCCACCTTGTTGTCCTCGTCCCCCGTAGCCACGTGCACCACAGCCACCACTTACTAAACCCTGTCCCTCGCTCCTCCCTCTCCTGCTCAACCCCAGCCTCACTGCAGCGGGCCTGAGCAACCTGATCGACACCACGGGCAACACCATCGGCAAGCGGTGAGCAGTGCGGCGCTGTGACCTTGCTCTCCACCCTCCCCTCCAACCCTGCCCTGCCCCTGCCGCTGCTGCACAGCAGAGCAAGGCCCCCGAAACCGCTGGCTCACAGTCGCGCGAAACAAACCCGCCCCACCCCAACCCACCCCCAGCTACGCGCGCACCGACGAGATCGGCGTGCCGTTTGCGGTGACCGTCGACTTCCAGGCGCTGGAGAACGCCTCGGTCACGCTGCGCGAGCGCGACAGCACGGCGCAGGTGCGGGGAGGCCCGCGAGCGCGCGGAAACGCCGGCGTGCCGCCAGGCGGTGCATTAGCAGGCATGGGGTGCATACCCAGCCCGCTTTTGCACTGCCGCCCGCGCCCACAGAACCCCGGCCGTCGACGCGCGCGCCGCTCACTCTCCCAACCCCCTCCCCCATGCGTTCAACCTCACCCGCGCCCCCTCCAAAACCCCTCAGATCCGCGTGCCGATTGCGGACGTGGCCACCCTCATCCGGCGGCTCGTGGACAGCGCCACCACCTGGGAGGACGCCGCGGCAGAGTACCCCGCCGTGGCCAAGGCAGCGGCGGAGGAGCAGCAGTAGCGGCCGCGCGCCGGCGCGCCCAGCCGCATGCCGCGCGCGGGAGGAAACCGTAATTGAATGACCGGCCCTCCTCTCTTGTAAAGCGCCCCCAAATCGCTGGTCGGCTGGGCCGGTGGGGGAGGAGCGCCGCGCATTCCGACTTGCCAGCTCAGCAGCCCTGCATGCCGCGCCCGACCGCTTGGGTCAATCCATTTACAAGCGCATGCGTTCCAGCACACGACGGAAAGGCAGGCGCTGTCCAGCACACAGTTTCGCAGTCATTCGGCGGGGCCACCGAGGGGCGGCCACCAAAACGCGCGCCGGCGGGCCGGCTGCGCAGCCGCCCCAGGAAGCCGCCACTCGCGTTTCGCTCTCAGGCACACAGCTGAACGTCCAGCAGCTCCTCCTGCGCAGGCGGCGAGAGGCAGACGCAAAGCAGAGTTGTATTGGGCCAGCCGCTGCGTATCGGCCAAACCCGAAGCGCCTGCCAGCTGATTTTGCTGCGGCCCGCGCCGCCGGCCCCCCTTGCCCCGCGCCCGCGCCCGCGCGCGCGCCCGCGCGCACCTCGGTGCAGGTGACGATCTCGCAGTCCGCCTGCGGCACCGCCATGCACAGCAGCGTGAAGCCCTTCTCCTCAACGTCCTCTGAGAGCATGGAGCCCGACTGGTCCACCTTGCCGGACAGCAGCTTGGCGGGGCAGGTCATGCACACGCCCAGCTTGCAGTCGTGGGGCAGGTGGACGCCCTGGTCCAGGGCAACCTCCAGGATGGCCTTGCCGGCGGGGACGTCGAGGGTAGTGGTCTTGCCATCGTGGGTGATGGTGACCTGTGGGTTTAGGGGAGTCGTCGGCGCGTCGGAGGGGCGGGCGGGTGGGGGGCCGTGCGGCAGGTGTGCGGGGATGCATGCAGCCGCAGCGCCCGCGGCCTGCAGCCGCATTCCGCCTTGCGCGGCTGCCGAATGCGCTCCTTGCGCCGCAGCGCCGGGGCTATAGCTTGCGCTCGCTGGGAGCGCCGAATCCCGAGACGATCGCGCGGCGGTGGCGACGCGCGCGGCGCCGCGCCCGCGCAGCTAGCGCCGGCCCTCCGCGAGCGCGATTGGGCTGGCAATTTTTTCGCTGCGATTTTCTAACCTTGTGGGCGCGAACGGCCACGGCGCTGCGGCGGGAGGCGGCAGCGGGCCGGCTGGTGGAGGCCCCCGCGGAGCTGAGCGCACGCATGCTGAGGGCGAGCGGCATGACGGCTGCGGAACTTGGCCGATCGGGACAATTGCGGGCGGCAATGGCGTGCGAAACGGGCCGTGCTCGTCGCGCGCGCGTGATTGCTGCGCCCGCGCAGCGGCAGGCGGGCAGCCAGCACGTGGTGGGGGTTGGGAGCCTGCCAAGCCTGCCCACGAACCAAGAGCCCGGGGCAATCCATCCGTCGGGTGCCCCCTGTTTGCCTCAATAACGGGGAGCACCGGCGGACAGCACACGGCCCAAGAGGCTGCACGCTGTTGGATCGTTGACTGAAGCTGGAGGCACGAGCCCGGTGCCCCCGAAACATTCTGGCTTTGCCTAGGTTTGGGGAGTTTTTTACCCCACCTGGGCTAACCCAAGGCCCCAAATCAGCCGCTCTTGCCACCGCAAGCAAAAGCCACAGCCCACAGCGCCGCCTGCTGTTATCTGCCGCGGCTGCCGCCGCCGCCGCTGCCGCCACCGCGCGCCGCCATGCGCACCATCCACTCGCGGGCCACTGCCACGTCCCCTGCGCCGCAGGCATAGCGCAGGCTGGGGTAGTCGCCCGCCAAAAAGCGCCGCGCGCCGACTGTGCCCTCGGTCGCCTGCTGCATGCCGCGGCACACGGCAGCAAACAGCGCCGGCTCCAGGCCGAGCGCCTCTGCAGCGCGCTGGGCCTCCAGCATTGCGGTGCAGCCAGCCTCTGCCAGGGCGTCGCCGCCGGGGGGCGGGTCAATCTTGGGCAGGGCCAGCGCGTGGAGGCGCGCACCCACGGACAGCAGCAGTTGCTGCGGCTGCTGCGGGCGGCTGCGGCGGCTGCTGCTGCTGCTGCTGCGGCGGCAGGCCGCTGTTGGGCTGGCCTGTAAATCCAGGGCTGTCGCGCCCCCCACCACTTCTCACTCCCTCTTTGCTGCCCTCCTCCGCCCCCTCACCGCCGCTGCTGCACGTCTCCTCTTCGCTGCCGCTGTCCTCCCTCTCCTGCTGCGGCTGCCTGCGCTTCACGCCCACGCCGGCGGGCCTGGCGCGTGCCCCAGCCGTGCGAACACCAGCCCCACCGCCGCCGGGCACGGCCGCCGTCGAGGCGCGCAGCTCAATGCTGCTCGGGCTGAGGCGACGGATGGAGGTGATGGTACTGCCCAGAGGCAGGGGGATGGGCGCCCGTAAACCCAACACACGTTGGCCGCCGCTCCTCCAAAACCGCGCCTGCAGAGGCTGGCCGGCCGCTGCGCCATCCACCGCAAAGCTGGCAGTGACATCCAGCGGCAGCTGCGCGTCAGGCCACCAGGCCTGCACCATGTCTTTCTTGACTGACAAAATGCGGCTGGAGGAGACGTACTCAGTGATGCGCACTGCCTGCGTTGCAATACGAAGTTTGGGGTTTGACTTTAGCAGTGCAGATGTGCTGGCAGGCAAGTGCACCAGATCTAGTCTAAGTCGACTGCAAGCAGCAGGCTGCCATTGCGGTGTGCACATCAGCGCATGCGCCGCCCCACTGCTCACCACGGGCCACTCGTCAGGCACATGCCTCTCGTCCTCCAGGCTTGACAGCAGCAGCGTCAGCGCAGCGACCCCGCCAGAGTCGGCGTCCCGCCGCAGCCCAATCACGCGGCAGCCAAACAGCTCCGGAAAGCTGCCCAGGCCGGCAGCGATGTGGCGCGAGGGGCTGATGCGGCTGGGGAAGGGCTCCCCCCAGGGGTGGCAGTCCACCTCGAGGCGCAGCCGCACCTCCAAGGGCAGCTCGGCACCGGGGAAGCAGGCTCGCACCATGCCAACGGGAACCACGATGCTTGGTGGATTTGAGCCATTCGCAGCAAACTCCCGGCCCTGGTCACGGGGCCAGCGTGGTTTTATTTGGGGGCAGGTGCGGGGTGGGGCCGAGTCAGGTCGAGGGTTGGCGCGGGCGCTTGCGCTTGCTCAGCCCTCAGCCTGCGCGGGAACCAGGCCAGCATGCAAGCGAGCATTCTATGCGCCACTGCCGCACAGACTGCTGCTGCGCCAACAAGACTGCCAACGCACCAGGTCCCAGACTACGCCAACACCTCCAGCTGCCTCGGCCTCCGTGTCTGCCTCTGCGTCCGCCTCCACCTCTGCTGCCACCGCCTTGTCACCGTCATGCGCACCCATCTGCTGCACAGCGGCGCACGGCGAAGCCCCGTCAGCGCCCGACTGCGGCGGCGCCGCGCCATGCGCCCGCCCGCTGTCGCCGCCGCTGTCGATCTGGCCTGCACCTGGCGGCTGCTGCCCGTGCGGGGCTGCCCCCTGCCACGCCTCCAGCGCCTCCAGATCTCCTTCGCTGTCGCTGTCCTCGTCGCTCAGACCCCGCGCCGGGACCGGCGTTTGCTTTGTGCGCATCCCGTCGCGAGCAGCGAGCTGGGATTGTTCCGCTGGGCTCAGCTCAGAATTTCGATCTACNGTACGTGGGACTGCGGTTATGCTGGCCGCGGGCGCGTCGGGCACAAGCGCACGCGCGCGCCTGCTGCACACTGCTGCAGTCCAGTCCGGGGTGTCGCTCGGGTCCTGCAGCCGCGCCAGCTGCCTGCACAGCCTCCCCTGTCCCCTGCTGCAAAATGCTGTGACGGCTGGCTGGCTGGCTGGCTGGCTGACTTACGATGGAGAAGCGAGCCCGGTGCCTCCGAAACTCTCTGGTTTTAGGTGTAGGTGTTCTTGCAGCTTGTTACCCAACCCCAGGGCCCCACGTCAGCCGCTCTTGCCACCGCAAGCAAAAGCCACAGCCCACAGCGCCGCTGCCGTTATCATGCCCCACTGCCGCCGCCGCTGCTACCGACCACCACGCGCCGCCATGTGCGCCATCCACTCGCGGGCCACTGCCGCGTCCCCCGCGCCGCAGGCATAGCGCAGGCTGGGGTAGTCGCCGGCCAAAAAGCGCCGTGTGCCGACTGTGCCCTCGGTCGCCTGCTGCATGCCGCAGCAAACGGCAGCAAACAGCGCCGGCTCTAGGCCCAGCGCCTCTGCAGCGCGCTGGGCCTCCAGCATTGCGGTGCAGCCAGCCTCTGCCAGGGCGTCGCCGCCGGGGGGCGGGTCAATCCTGCGCAGGGCCAGCGCCTGGAGGCGCGCACCCGCGGGCTGCGGCTGCTGCTGCGGCGGCTGCAGCTGCTGTGGCTGCTGCAGCCACTGCAGGCCCAGGGCTGTCGTCCGCGCTGCGGTGCGCCTTTGGCCGCTGCCCCTGCTGGGGGGCGGGACGGCTGTGCCCATCGAACCAGTGTCCACACCCTCCGCGCCGTCACCCTCCTCCTCGCTGCTGCTGCTGCTGCTGCTGCTGCTGCTGGACGTCTCCTCTTCGCCGTCGCTGTCCCCCCATCCCCGCCTGCGCTTCACGCCTCCGCCGGCGGGCCTGGGGCGTGCCCCAGCCGCGCGAACACCAGCCCCACTGCCGCCGGGCGTGGCCGCTGTTGAGGCGCGCAGCTCAATGCTGCTGGGGCTGAGGAGGCGGATGGAGGTGATGGTGCTGCCCAGCGCCAGAGGGATGGGCCCCCGCAAAGCCAGCGCATGGTGGCGGCCGCTCCCCTGCAGCTGCACCTGCAGAGGCTGGCCGACCGTTGCGCCATCCACCGCAAAGCTGGCAGTGAGATCCAGCGGCAATGGCGTGTCGGGCCACCAGGCCAGCACCACGTCTTTCTTGAGCGAAAATCTGCGGGTGGACCAGACGTGTGCAGTGATGCGCACTGCCTGCGGTAGTGACAGCGGGTTTGGGGTATGAGTTTAGCACACCCAAGGGTGCTGGCAGGCAAGTGCACCAGATCTGGCCCAAAACGACTGCAGGCAGCAGGCAGGCTGTCCCGCGGCACATGCATCAGCCCATGCGCTTCCCCTGCTCACCACGGGCCGCTCGTCATCCCCATGCCTCTCGTCCTCCAGGCTTGACAGCAGCAGCGTCAGCGCAGCAGCCCCGCCAGAGTCGGTGTCCCGCCGCAGCCCAATCACGCGGCAGCCAAACAGCTCCGGAAAGCTGCGCAGGCCGGCAGCGATGTGGCCAGAGGGGTTGATGCGGCTGGGGAAGGGCTGCCCCCAGGGGTGGCCGTCCACCTCGAGGCGCAGCCGCATCTCCAGGGGCAGCTCGGCACCGGGGAAGCAGGTGCGCATCATATCCAGGGGAACGGCGATGCTTGGTGGATGTGATCCACGCACAGCAAACTCCTGGAACTGAGCGGTCAGGGCGCAAGCGGGGTTCGGGGAGGGTGGGGTGGGGTAGGGCCAAGTTGGCGGGGTCGAGCGAGTCAGGGTTGGCGCGTGTGCCTCCAGAGCCGTGGGAATCCGACCAGGAGGTAAGTGAGCGCTCCATGAGCCACTGCAGCACAGGGCGCATTGCTGCTGTGCAAACAAGACATGGCACCCAAACGCACCATGGGCCACGCAATGCCAACTGCCTCGGTCTCCGCGTCTGCCTCTGCATCTGCACACGCCTCCCCCTCCGCCTCCACCTCTGCCTCCGCTGCCGCCGCGGAACCCGGCTCGCCACCATCATGCGCGCCCATCTGCTGCACAGCGGCGCACGGCGAAGCCCCGTCAGCGCCCGACTGCGGCGGCGCCGCGCCATGCGCCCGCCCG
>BDRX01000032.1:451072-464641 GCA_003203535.1 Raphidocelis subcapitata
GACGGCTGGCTGGCTGGCTGGCTGGCTGACTTACGATGGAGAAGCGAGCCCGGTGCCTCCGAAACTCTCTGGTTTTAGGTGTAGGTGTTCTTGCAGCTTGTTACCCAACCCCAGGGCCCCACGTCAGCCGCTCTTGCCACCGCAAGCAAAAGCCACAGCCCACAGCGCCGCTGCCGTTATCATGCCCCACTGCCGCCGCCGCTGCTACCGACCACCACGCGCCGCCATGTGCGCCATCCACTCGCGGGCCACTGCCGCGTCCCCCGCGCCGCAGGCATAGCGCAGGCTGGGGTAGTCGCCGGCCAAAAAGCGCCGTGTGCCGACTGTGCCCTCGGTCGCCTGCTGCATGCCGCAGCAAACGGCAGCAAACAGCGCCGGCTCCAGGCCCAGCGCCTCTGCAGCCCGCTGGGCCTCCAGCATTGCGGTGCAGCCAGCCTCTGCCAGGGCCTCGTCGCTGGGGGGCGGGTCAATCCTGCGCAGGGCCAGCGCCTGGAGGCGCGCACCCACGGGCTGCTGCTGCTGCTGCTGCGGCGGCTGCTGCGGCAGCTGCCGCGGCTTTCGCGGCTGCTGTCGCGGCTGCCGCGGCAGCTGCCGCCGCTGCTGCTGCTGCTGCTGCTGCTGCTGCTGCTGCTGCTGCTGCTGTGGCAGGCTGCTGTTGGGCTGGCCTGTAAATCCAGGGCTGTCGCGCGCTCGACCGCTTCTCACTCCCTCTTTGCTGCCCTCGTCCGCCCCCTCACCGCCGCTGCAGCACGTCTCCTCCCCGCCGCCGCTTTCCTCCCACTCCCGCAGCGGCTGCCTGCGCTTCACGCCCACGCCGGCGGGCCTGGCGCGTGCCCCAGCCGCGCGAACACCAGCCCCACTGCCGCCGGGCGTGGCCGCTGTTGAGGCGCGCAGCTCAATGCTGCTGGGGCTGAGGCGGTGGATGGAGGTGATGGTGCTGCCCGGTGCCAGCGGGATGGGTCCCCGCAAAGCCAGCGTATATCTTTCGCCGCCACTCCGCAGCTGCACCTGCAGAGGCTGGCCAACCGTTGCGCCATCGACCGCAAAGCTGGCAGTGAGATCCAGCGGCAGCGGCGTGTCGGGCCACCAGGCCAGCACCACGTCTTTCTTGAGGCAAAACCTGCGGGTGGACCAGACGTGTGCAGTGATGCGCACTGCCTGCGGTAAGCGCGGCGTTGGGGGTTGAACTTGAGCAGTGGCAAATATGATGGCAGGCAAGTGCACCAGATCCAGACCAGAACGACTGCAAGCAGCAGGCAGGCTGTCCCGCAGCACATGCATCAGCCCATGCGCCCCCCACTGCTCACCACGGGCCACTCGTCCGCCCCATGCCTCTCGTCCTCCAGGCTTGACAGCAGCAGCGTCAGCGCAGCGACCCCGCCAGAGTCGGCGTCCCGCCGCAGCCCAATCACGCGGCAGCCAAACAGCTCCGGAAAGCTGCCCAGGCCGGCAGCGATGTGGCCAGAGGGGTTGATGTGGCTGGCGAAGGGCTCCCCCCAGGGGTGGCAGTCCACCTCGAGGCGCAGCCGCACCTCCAGGGGCAGCTCGGCACCGGGGAAGCAGGTGAGCATCATATCCAGGGGAACGCTGATTTCTGCACCTGTCCTTTGCGCAACAAACTCCCGGTCCTGCTCAGGGGGCAAGCGGGGTTCGGGGAGGGAGGGGTGGAGTAAGGCCAAGTTGGCGGGGTCGAGCGAGTCAGGGTTGGCGCGTGTGGCTCCAGAGCCGTGGGAATCCGACCAGGAGGTAAGTGAGCGCTCCATGAGCCACTGCAGCACAGGGCGCATTGCTGCTGTGCAAACAAGACATGGCACCCAAACGCACCATGGGCCACGCAATGCCAACTGCCTCGGTCTCCGCGTCTGCCGCTGCACATGCGTCCGCCTCCCCCTCCGCTTCCACCTCTGCCTCCGCTGCCGCCGCGGAACCCGGCTCGCCACCGTCATGCGCACCCATCTGCTGCACAGCGGCGCACGGCGAAGCCCCGTCAGCGCCCGACTGCGGCGGCGCCGCGCCATGCGCCCGCCCGCTGTCGCCGCCGCTGTCGATCGGGGCTGGCCCCTGCCACGCCTCCAGCGCCTCCAGATCTCCTTCGCTGTCGCTGTCCTCGTCGCTCAGACCCCGCGCCGGGACCGGCGTTTGCTTTGTGCGCATCCCGTCGCGAGCAGCGAGCTGGGATTGTTCCGCTGGGCTCAGCTCAGAATTTCGATCTACAAAGGGACACGGCGGGTACGTGGGACTGCGGTTATGCTGGCCGCGGGCGCGTCGGGCACAAGCGCACGCGCGCGCCTGCTGCACACTGCTGCAGTCCAGTCCGGGGTGTCGCTCGGGTCCTGCAGCCGCGCCAGCTGCCTGCACAGCCTCCCCTGTCCCCTGCTGCAAAATGCTGTGACGGCTGGCTGGCTGGCTGGCTGGCTGGCTGACTTACGATGGAGAAGCGAGCCCGGTGCCTCCGAAACTCTCTGGTTTTAGGTGTAGGTGTTCTTGCAGCTTGTTACCCACCCCGCCCACTTGCCTTGTTTACAATTCAAATGCACGCACTCAGTCGCTCGCAAAACCAAGGACCAGGGCTGGCCTACAGCTCCACACGCTGTTGCTCGCTGCCGCCGCCGCTGCCGTCGCCGCCACCGGCCCCCGCCGCGAGCGAGTCGCGAAGCGCCCGCACGAAGTCGGCCTTTTCTGCGCACCCGCGGCACTCCAGGCCGCGCGCGGCGATGGCCGCCTTGAGCTGCGCGACGGTGAGCGCGCCCAGGTCTGTGCCCTCGTCCACCAGCACCTTGCCGCTGCACACCCTGCCGCCGGCGTGCTTGTTGAGCGCGCGCTGCAGCGCGTCCGACTTGAGCGCGCCGCCGTACGCCTCGGCCGTCCGGAGGTCGCCGTTGCAGACGAGCGCCAGCGCCGGCGGGCCGCCGGCCGCCGCGGCGCCGAGCGCGGCGACCACCTCCCCCGCGCCGGCCGCGGCCTTGCCCGACAGCGACGCCGGCGCGCGCACCACGCCAAACGCGACCCTGCCCCGGTACGCGCTGGACAGCGCGCGCAGCAGGCTGGGCGCCTCGGGCTTGTCGCTCACCAGCACGGCGCACAGCCCCCAGCTCGCCTTGTCGCCGCCGCCGGCGCGCTTGCCGCCCTGCTTGCCCCCGCCGCCGCCGCCGCAGGCCTGCAGCAGCGCGTCCAGGTCGGCGCGCGCGCGCAGGTGGTGCACCGAGCTGGGTATGAGTGACACGCCGTAGTCGGCAATGTCCTTTGCGCTGCGGGCGCCGCCGTACTCGGCCCAGCCGCCCGCGCCGCCGCGCGGGCGCAGCGCCTTGATGGTGGGGTAGCCGCGCACGCCGTGGCGCCCGCACAGCGCCTTGTGCACGTCGCAGTTGACGGCGCCCACGCGGACGACGCCCTTGAGCTTGGTCGCCACCTGGCGCCACTTGGGGGCGAGCTGCTGGCAGTGGCCGCACCAGGGGGCGTAGAACTCCACCTGCGGCGGCGCGTTGGGGGGGGGGGGGGGGGGGGGTTGGGGGGGGGGGGGGGGGGGGGGGGGGGGGGGGGGGGGGTTGGGGGGGGGGGTGATGCGGAGGCATTGAAACGGCGGGGTTGGAGGGGCGCACGGCCAGACAGACCTGGGCGGCCGGCCACGCAGCTCATCACATAGCCAGCGGGGCCCCGGCGACGCGCGCACATGCCGCCCAGCGCAGCGCCGTGCTCACCAGCCACACCCAGTCGCTGTCTCCCTGCGGGAAGGAGTCATCGTCCAGCTCAGCCACGGCGTCATCCCCCGAATAAAGGGACTGCCCGCCGCCGCCGCCGCCGCCGCCGCCGCCGCGGCCGCCCATGCCCCCGCCGCCCATGCGCGCGCCGCCCATGCGCGCGCCGCCGGGGAAGCCGCCTGCGCCCGTGGCAGGGGTGAGGGCGGGCGCGGGTTGGCGGTCGTGCGGGGCGAGCGCGGCGCTCGCTGGCGGAGCCGCTGCGGGCACTGTTGCGCAGCGCGGGCCTTTGCAATCGGATGCCAACCCCCCAAAGCCGCTCACCGGGGAAGCCGCCCCCGCCGCCGCCGCCGCCGCCGCCGAATTCGAAGCGCATGCCGCCGCCGCCCATGCCGCCCCCGCCCCCGCCCCCCCCGCCGCCGAAGAACATGTTGAACATCTCAAAGGGGTCCCCGTGGAACTGGAAGCCGCCGCCGGGGCCGCCCGGGCCGCCGGGGCCGCCGCCGCCGCCGCCCTGCTTCAGCGCATCCTCCCCAAACTGCGGCGCGGGGCCGGCGCAAGGGTGCGCGGCGCGGCAGTGTGAGCGGGGTGGGGGGTGCGACTGCCGATGCCGCGAGCGGCGCACCCGCTGCGCAGCTGCGGCTGCCAGGTGAATGAACGGCACGCCAGCGGCACCGCTCCCCAACAACCACTACAGCCAGCTGCGGCGCTCCCTCCCCCGTTGGACGCTCCCGCAACTTCCGCCTGCCCCCGGGGCCCTCAACCCCCTGCAGCAGCAGCCCTGCCGTCTCTGCGTGTGCGCGCCCCACCTGGTCGTACACCTTCCTTTTCTCCGGGTCTGACAGCACCTCGTAGGCCTCCGCAATCTCCCTGAACTTGTCCTCCGCCTTCTTCTTGTTGTCGGGGTTGCGGTCGGGGTGCCACTTGCTGCGGCGGGGGGCGGGGGGGGGGGGGGGGGGGGACGCCGTCGGCGGGGAGGTGGCTGCGCTGCAGCTTGCTGCGAGTCTCAAAGGGCTGCCAGCAGGCACGTGGCGGCCACGGCAGCGGCGGCGCCGTCGCGCATCACTCACAGCGCCTGGCGTTTGTAGGCCTTCTTTATCACCCGCTCGTCCGCGTCGGGGGGGATGCCCAGCGCATCATAGAGGCGCGTGCCCCTGCGCGAGCGCGGAGCGCGGCGGGCGGGCGGAGGTTGGCGGCGGTTTGGCCCCGGGGCCGCCGCTGCTGTTGCCAATGGGCGCGCTGCACGCGTGCGGTGCGGAGTGCGGTCCAAAGCGGGGCTTGTCCGCCCAAATGCGGAGCTGCTGCCAGTTTTCTGCCGGGCCGCGGCACGCCGGGCGCAGCAGCGTTGCGCGCGCGCGCGCGCCGCACGGCCCCCGCTGCCGACCCGCTGCGATCCCGCAGGCCGCGCGCCCGTAAAGACAACAATCTTGCCTTGCCGCGGATGCTGCATTCGCGCTGACCAGCAGCAGCACGCCCGCGAGCAGCAGGGTCGCGAGCCTTCGTGCAGCGGCACGCTGCCGTTGCAGCGCCATCGCGGGTTCTCGCAGTTCAAAATCCTCCAGCGCACAACGGAATTATGATCGAACCGGGCGGGCGGGTGGTTGTGGCCGGCCGGCGCAACCTGGGCGTGAGACGCGCCGCGCCGCGAGCTGTCCAGCTGCCCTAGGCGCGCGGCCCGGGATGGGCACAGCGCGGTCAAGCCAGTCAACCCGCGCAGCGCAGTGTCGAGCCCAGGCCTGCCAGACAGCCCGCCCAGGGCGCATTTCCCGGGCCGCGTGGGAATTACAGCAACGGCGACGCCCGTCGCCCCCGGCCCGGCGCAGAGATTGCGGTTACGCCAGCGCGACGCGCAGCCCCGTCACGAGGGTGATGATAATGCTGGCCAGGTAGGCCAGGCCCGAGGCGGCGGCGCCTGCGGCGCGGGGCGGGGGAGAGCAAGGGGCGCGTCGGCAGCCGGCACGTCCCATCCCTGGGGGGCGGCTCGAGCGGGGTGCGCCCGATGTTCAATGCGGCCGCGCTGATAGCGGCAGGCAAAGCCCCCCGCACCGGGCAGGCGCTTCTTGGGGTCCCCCGTTGAGTAGCCCGTGGCGTAGAAGATGCGCCCCACAGCCCAAACGAGGTTGAGGACCGCCGCGGTGACGGGGTGCACCAGGCCCTGTCACGAGGGGAGGGGGGTGGCGGGGGCGTTGGGACGGAGAGCAAAGGCAGCGCGAGCGAGCGGGTGCCTCTTCGAAAACGCCGCGACGGCCGCCACTGCGCCGCTCACCAGCATCGCGACCATAATGCACATAGCAGGCGCAGTTTCCAGGGTGTTTTGGTGGCTGCGCTGGGTGCAGTTCTGTTTTGTTTGCGCAACGACGGATTGGCGGGTTGTGGTGGCGGGCATGCGTACGGAGGCTGCGTTGGGGCGCCGGCAGCCAACCCCCGGGCCCCTGACCTGTCGGCTCGGCAACTGCACGCTGCCGGCAGGTCCCATTCAGTCGAGCGGCAGCAAAGGCGGCTGCGCAAACACGCCCCCCTCCCCCCAGCCGCCAAACTCACGAATATGCGCGCCTCTTCGCCGTTGCCCTCAGCGTACCTGGGGCAGGGGGGGGGGCGAAGGGGGAACCCCGGGGGGCGGCGGGGCGGTTTGCGGGGTTTGGGGCGGGGTTTTTTTGTGTGGGGGCGCGCGCGTGGTTATTGGGGAGCCAACCCCTTTCACCCCTCCCCCTCCCCCTCACATCTGCGGGTACTCTATCCCAAACTTCTTGCGCGCCACGGCCACGCGGATTGCCTGCCACTGCAGAACCGCGGCGGTGAACGCCGTCGACGCGATCACGTAGCTGCGCGCGGTTTGTTTGGGGGGGGGAGCGGCGCAGCCTCGAACCGCGCCGCCTCGAGTGCGCGCGCCGCTGCTGCGGCGGACGGCTGCGCGCGCCCCACGCCTGGCGGGTGCAAGTGATACGGGGGGCGTGCGCGTTTCGTGGCCCGCCAGGCGGGCGGCGCACCCATATGTCGCGGGCAGCGCTCCCGCCGCCGCCTGCACCACCACGCCGCCGCTGCGGCGGGCGGTGCGCAGAGCAGGGGCCCTGGCCGCCACTGCCGTCCGGCGCAGCGGGCGAATGAGCGGGGCGCGGGAGATCATGGCTCCCGGAGCTGAGCTCGTCACTCGCGGGGGTGTGGGCGAAAGAACCCTGGCTCGAGTTCAAATACATGAAGCAGCGAATCAAAAGTAAACAGCCTGCTTGCCCGTGGACGCGGTCTTGAAAAGCCGGAAACCCCCAGTCCCCACCCCCGCCCGCGTCGCGCCGTACAGGCGCCCCGGCCGCGCCCAATGGCGAGGATCGGCGCCCTGGTACTGCTGGCGGTCGCGCTGGCGGCCGCAGGCCCTGCCGCCCGCGCAGCGCGGCCGCCGAGCGGCAGCGGTGCCGACACCGGCCCGCACACGCTCCGCGCCGCCGCGGCCGCGCCGCCGCGCGCCCCCTCCGCCGGGTGGATGTGGCCGTCGTCGTGGGCGTCGGCTCTGTGGCCTTGGGCCCCTCGCGCAGGCGTCGCAGAGGCGGAAGGTCAGCGCTGAGCGGCGAGGGAGCAGCCGGTTCAAACCGCGCCGCCCACCCACCCAGTCCGCCGCTGTTTTGGCGCGCCCGCCAGGGGGCCGCGGCCGCGCGCTTCTGCGTTGTGCGCGCCAGCCAGGAAACGTGCGCAGGCTGTGATGCGCTGACCCCACTGCCGCGCGCCGCAGCCGCAGCCAGTCGAGACCACCTGCCGGCTTGCCGCCCGCCCCCCCTCCTCCCTTGCCGCCGCAGAGGATGAGTGCGAGACGGGGGACATCCGCAAGTTTGGCCTCAAGCTGCTGCGGGAGATGCCGTTTGCGGGGCTGTTCGAGGATTTGAAGGACGTGACAAAGGTGGGGGGGGCAGAACAGCCCTGACCGCGCTGCATGTTTGCGTCGAGCGTGCTTGTTGCAGTGCCGGCACGCTCGACGCACTTGCCGGCACTGCAAGCCCAAAAGCTCGGAGGGGGCGATCCGGCGGCTTGCAAACGGCCGCCGCCCGGCCTGTGCGTGGCTGGGCTGGGCTTTGGCCCGCGGGATTGTGCCTGCAGCCGCAGGAAGCGACCCCAACCCCTTGCTGACCCCCCAAACACCTCCGCGCCCAGTTTGAGGCCAGCGGCATGACGAGCGCCCGCGGCAAGCTGTGGATCGTCTTTGACAACCTGCACGCGTGAGGGGGGGGCGAAGGGCTCTCAAATGGTGCACGCCTGAGGTTCGCTGCCTTGGGGCCATGCCTGAGGTTGGCTGGTGCAGCCCACTCGCCCAGCTGCCGCGCTCAGACCCCAAACCCCAAAACCCTTCCCGCCACCGCCGACGGACGCCGCCGCAGCATTGGGCGCATCGATGAGCACTTTCAGTTCCGCTCTGGTGACAACATTCTGCTGGGGCACGTCGGGGAGGACAGCCAGTTTGAGGTGGGGGGGTGTTTGGGGGGGCCGCGGTGTAGGGTGTGGCACCGCCTGCAGCAAATTCCGGGGGCCACTGGAAGCTCTCCTGGATTGCGCAAAACGCGGCGCAACCCCCCATAACGCGGCGCAACCCCCCATGACGCTCCCCTCCAGGGCCTGGCCTATGATGAGCAGACCGGCCACTTCTACGTGGTTGAGGAGGTGGTGGAGCAGGGGGACACGCACCTGCACCCGGTGGCACAGGCAAGCAAGGGGGGAGGCTCGGGCCCGAGGGGGGGCCGCCAGGCGCAGGGGCGTGCCGAGCAGCGGGGCGTTGCGGGGCGCAAACTGGGGGTGTGAGGCAGCGCCTGCCCCCAAGGCGTGCGGTTGACCGGGTGCGACCGCCTACCCGGCCGCAGGAGGTGGAGATGGACGAGCGCACCCACGCCTACCGCATCATCGAGCGCTGCCCCATACACTACCAGGCAAGGCGGCGGCTTGGGGGGGGAAGGAGGCCGGCGGGGAGCTGCTTTTGGGGGGCTGGCGAGGGGCGGGATGCGCCTGCCCGGCTGCGCGCGTGCCTGAAATCCCCCCAAGGCCGCACTGCTGGACCTCTCAGCCCGGCTCAGCCCCCTCCCTCCACCCCGCTCGCCCACCGCCCTCCGTCCCGCAGCTCTCACACGCCAACAAGGGGTTTGAGGTGCGGGGTGCGGCGTACGCCTCTGGGGCCCCGCAGGCGCAGCGGCATGCCGCCGGCTGCCACGCGGCCGTGTCGACCCTCACCCCGCTCCTTGCGCCGCTCCTGAGCCGCCCCCGCTGCAACCCTGCCCCCCCCCCCAACGGCAGGGCATCCACTATTTCCGCGACCCCCGCGACCCTCGGCGCGAGCTGCTGATGGGCCTTTGCGAGGGTGGGGCTGGGGAAAGGGAGGGGGCGGTGACGGCCAAACCGCCACCTTGCCTTGCCAAGTCTGGCCTCCCTTTTCACGCCCGCGGCGCTCAGTCCCCGTCTGACCCCCCCCCACCCACCACCACCACTTGAACTCACAACCCCCCTGGCTCCCCCCCCCCGGCCCCCAACAGGCAACTTTTGCAAGGGCGGGCGCCGCGGCCGCGAGTCCGGCAACGGCCGGCTGGTGGTTTCCGAGTTTTACAAGAACGCCAGCGGCTGCGGCTGGGACGTGGTCAAAGTGGTGGACATCCCCCGCAGCGCCTTTTTCATGGACTACTCGGGCTTGGACGTGCGCGACTCCAAGGTGCGCGCGCGCGCGCATGCGGAAGGGGCGGGAGGGGTGAGACGCAGCGGGCGCGCGAGGGCGCCGCGTCGCTCGGGGCGCCGCTCCGGTTACGGGCCGCAGAGGCGCGCGCCGGTCGCGCAGCGGGAAAGCCAGGCCTGCCGCGGCGGCGCTCCCGTCCAGCCCCCCTCCTCCCCCCACCCCCCTGCCCCTCCCAGATCGCGATCACCAGCCAGGAGGACAGCGCCCTTTGGATCGGCACCTTTGACTTTGAGGCGCTGGAGTTTATCGAGCCGGACAGCGAGCGCGTCTACCACTTCCCCCGCGACAACCACTGCCAAATGGTGGGGGGAGGGGGCGCGGCAGTTGCAGGCGCCGCTGTTTTGTCGGGCGCCGCTGTTCGCTTGCCGTGTCTGCGCTGCGCTTTCGGCCGCTTGGGCAGCCACCCCTGCCGCCCTGAGCGCACGACCCTTCCAAGGCCCCGCCCCCATTGAGCCCCCCTCCCGTGGCCCCCTCCCCCCCACACACACACGCACCGGTGCCAACTGCGTTGCGCACCGCACCCCCCCCCTCAGATCTTTTGCAACGTTGAGGGCATCGCGTGGCTGGATGACTCGCGCTTCATCATCGCCTCTGACAAGGCCAAGTCAACGCAGCCCTACCGCTGCATAACGCACGACCAGAGCATCGGCATCTTCGCCCTGCCGGTGGCGCCGGACGACGCGGCGCCGCCCAGCCCGACCGGCGGCGCGGCGGCAAAAGGGGGCGGCGACGACGAGGCAGAGTGAGGGCGGCTGACGGGGCCAGTGCAGCTGGCGGGGCCAGTGCAGCGGCAGCGGTCGAGGCGCCAGTTGCTGAACCGCCTCCTCTCCCCTGGCCAAGCACAGCCCCTGCACGCATGCACGCGCACTGGCAGCGGGCACATGCGGGCGCATGCAACCATTCCTCTAGGCTCCCATGGGCAGCAAGGGGCCGCCCGCTGCTCTCCCCATTAGGGCGGCCTTTCACCCGCAAGCCATGCTCTGCACAGAACTTTGCAGCACCTGCCTGGCGGAAGCACCCTCAGTTGGGATGCCACCATCGTTTAGGTTTTGATTTACAATCCGTTTTTGCACGGTGCCGGTCAACGCAGGCTGTACACTTTGTAAGGAGGCCTGACCCCGACGCCGACGCCGCTGCCGCCGGGGCCCAACAGCAGGTCCCTGCAGCCGGTGCAGAGCAGGCAGGGGTCGTCGGGCGCATCGGGGTGCCCCAAAACCAGCACCGCCGCGCGCGCGACGCCGCACGCGCCGCAGCCCCAGCGCGCCGACGGCGGCGCGGTGTAGAGGGGGCGCGGGTAGGCGCCGGGTGCGGGCGTGGGGTCGTGCGCGGTGCGGAGGCGGATGTCTGTGACAAACCAGCCGTGCTCGCAGCAGCCGGCATGGGAAAAAAGGTAGGTGGGGCGGTTGGACACGCACAGGGGCAGGTCTGCGAGGGTGACGTCAGACAGCGGCGCATCCAGGGGCGGCCCGGGCGCGGCAGGTGCCGCGCTGGCGCCTCCTTGCTGCTGCTGGCCCTGCTGCTGGCCCTGCTGCTGCTGCTGCTGCTGCTGCTCCTGCTGCTGCGGCTCGGGCTGCGGTGGCTGCTGCTGCTGGCCGCGCGCCGGCGCGTCGCACTCGCCGCCACCCGCCAGCAGCAGGTGCAGCGGCGCCCGCACGTTTGCCTCGCGGCAAAACGCGGCGATGCGCTCGCCGGTGCCCGCTGCGAGTGGGTCGCGCGAGTCGGAGTAGAAGCGGCCCGCCACGTAGAAGTAGGACGACGGCGCGCGCGCGCCCGCGCTGGCCACGAGCGCGCTCGACGGGCAGCGGATGGCGTCCCGCAGCTGCGCCAGCGTGCAACTGCCGAGAAGCTGCGGCGTTTGGGACGGAGTGGGCGGGCGAGGCGAGCGGCGAGTGAGCGCGTGCTTTGAGGGGTGGTGGCCTTTTGCGGGCGGGGACAGCCCTTTGCCGGCGCCGTTTCGCCCAGAACCACAGCCCCACATGCGCACCTGCAGCTCTGCCAAGAGGCTCTTGTGGTCGTGCCGCGCCTCACAAACGGCAACGGTGACGACAACGCCGTCGCCCCTCGCACGGCCTGCGGCCCCGCCGCCCCAGTCCGCGGCTGCAGAGGCACCGACTGGAGGGGGCTGCGGCGCCTGCGGCAGCCGGACGGACACACCCGCCTCCCGCGCCTCCCGGGCGCTGTGCAGGAATTGCGCCGCGCGCGCGCGCTCCTCGTCCTGCTGCCTGGAGATCAGCGCAAACAGGTGCCCCTCTGCAGGCCGCCGCCTTGCCTGCCCCGAGCTGCCATTGCCCCCCTCCTGCGCGCCCTGCGTAGACGTCGACGCACCCTCCAGCTGCTGCTGCTGCTGCTGCTGCTCGCGCTGCTGCTGCCTCTGGTCGTCCAGGGCGGCCGCAAAGGACAGCTCGTCGTGGGGGTTGGGCAGCTGCCGCAGCCGCAGGTCGCCAACATCAATGCGCGCCTGCAGGGGGGGAAGCGTTGCCGCGCGGCGAGACAGCGAGTTGGGGCTTTCAAAGCTGCCTTTTGCGCGAAGAGACGGCCAGGCGCAGCGCCGCTGCGGTTGCCCGCGCTGCGGTGCTAGCCAGCCGCCGACTTGGGATGGCCCCACCCCGTTGCGCGACGCGCGCACACCTCGTCAGCCTGGGGCCCCAGGGATGCGCACACGGCCTCTGCCTGCGCCTCCAGCCACTGCAGCGCGTTTGCGGCATCCGACTCGAAGGCGCCGACACTGCAGCAGGCGGGGACGGGAGTGCGGGGCCCTGAGAGGAGCGCGTGCGCACAGGCGCGTGCCAGTGGGCGGAGCCCCAGCAGCGCAGCTGCAACGGCGCGCGCGCCTGCAGCGGGGGCAGCACTGAGCAGCAACCGCAGCGCAGCGCGCCTGATCGGCGGCGACGCGTGCGCGCCCTCTACCGGCGGCGCCGCTGCGGGCCCGCACGAAGGCCGCTTGAGTCGCCGGTATAAATCGGGATTTTTTAGCCAAACGCCGGCCTCGCGCGATCTTTTGCGCTCGCGCGACACGGGCGATCCCATCCCGAACAGCGGGCTGTGATGAGCGCGCCTTTTCACCGAATTATGTCGCTATTTATAACGGCGGGTTACGGTAACGGCGGGTAGAGACTCTTCGTTCAGTCGCAAATGTGGCACCAGCTGGCGGCACCAGCAGCCGAGTCGGTGCGCCGACAACTCTGACAAGCAGCGGCTGTTGTACAGGATGTTTTTGGCATCCCCTGATCCACAGGATGCCCCTCTCCTACGCACCTCGAACTAGCCTGATGGTTTGCGGCCAAGTTGCGTCAATTGAATTGACTTGCGTTGCGAAGCCGGCACGCCGCCGCGCATCAGGCCGCCCGACTTGGGGCTGCACACCCCGCCGGCCGCCGACTGCGGCACGCCGGTCGCTTGTGTTTAAAGACCCTGCAGCCAGCAGGGGGCCGAAGGGCGTTCCTAAAACCAACCTCTTCTCACCCTCCTCCCAGCTCACATCTCCCCCAACCCCCTACCACTGATCGACGTCTGTGCCCAGCCCCCACTGCATGCGGTGTGCGGCTGGGCAGACACCGACACCGGCCCCGCGCACGCTTTGCCAGTAGTGTCTCTCCGTAAATGCGTGCACAAATGCCACCGTCGATGGCGCCAGACGACGCTAACTCGCGCAAAGAGCCATGGGAGGAGTTGCAGCAGGCTTGGTGCGTGGGCGGCGGCGTCGCACGCGCGGACCAGGCGGCGGCGGCCAACAGACAGCCCACCCTGACCTTTTTGCTGGATGCCAGCACAGTTTGGTATTGGTTTCGGTTACTCGCGTTTACTCCTCCCCCCTCAAGGGATGGGGGGCGCGCCGCGCATGGGCCTGAATTGGGGCTGCACACCCCGCCGACTGCGGCGCGCCGTTCGCTTGTGTTTAAAGACCCTGCAACTAGCAAGGGGCCGTCGGGCGGTCCTCTGTGAAACCCACCCTCCTCCCCCCTCTGTCCTCCTGCCACTGTGCCACACTTGTGCCCAGCCCTACCGGGGCGCGCGGCCGAGCAGAAGCACCGCCCGCGCACATGCTTTGCGATTGGACAGGTGGCCCTCTGTAAACATACCAATGCCAATGCCGACTGCGGCGCGCCGTTCGCTTGTGTTTAAAGACCCTGCAACTAGCAGGGGGCCGTCGGGCGGTCCTCTGTGAAACCCACCCTCCTC
>BDRX01000033.1:0-86917 GCA_003203535.1 Raphidocelis subcapitata
GCCGCCCCCAACCGCCCCCCCAGCCGCCCCCACCTGTGGGGGATGAGGTAGTCCGGAACGTTCTGGGAGCGCAGCTCGAGGGCGCTCTTGCCATAGGCCAGCGCGTCCTGGGGAGGGAGGGGAGGAGGAGGGGGGGGGGGAGGGAGCCGGGGTTGGGACGGGGCCGAGTTTTGGCCGCGGGAGGGGTTCCCGCAGGGCCCGTCGGCGGCGCGGCGGCCCCCCGCGCTTTGCTGGCGTGGCGAGGCGCCCGCACTTGAGCGGCGAAGCGGCGCGTGCCCGCGGCCATGGTGGCCCGAGCGCTCGCGCATGCGCGCGCGCGTGCGAAGCGGCGTGCGCGAAGCGGCGCGTGCGAAGCGGCGCGTGCCAAGCGGCGCGCGGAAAGCGGGCCTCACCGCCTGTGCGAAGAAGTTGCACATGAGCTCGTCGTGGTTTGACACGATCTCGTTCTGGCGGTTTCGGGGGGTATCGTTTCCGATTCGTTAGGGGAAAACACATGGCTCGTGAGTGGGCTGGGCGCGCGCCGGGCGCGGGCGCGGCGTCGGCTCTCGCCCCTCGCGCACCCAGAGCAGCGGGTTCAAAAAAGGCTAAAGCAGCAGCGCGTATACTCCATCAACGTACGCCGCCGGCGTATTTTTTGATTAGGCAAGCAAGTCCGTAAGCATTACGTAAGCATTAGGTGAGCAGCCCCACCGTGAGGTAAACGCTCTGCTGGCTGCGGACGATGCCGATGAAGTCGCAGGGCACCACGCGGCCCTGCGGTTGGTGGTTTTGTTGATTTTTTTGTTTTTTTTGTTTTTATTGTTTTCGTTTGCGGAGTTTTGTTGGTTTGGTGCACAGTTTATTTAGGTTTGCGGGCCGGGAGGCGGCGGACGCATGCTTGTGTGCAAACTCCCCCCACCTGGTGGATCAGCTGGTAGAAGGAGTGCTGCCCGTTGGTGCCGGGCTCTCCAAAGTCAATCTCGCCGGCCTGCACGGGGGGGGGGGGATGGTTAAAATCAAAAGGATGTCTAAAACTGTTTCACGTGTTCCAGCCAAGGTAGCATTGTCGGTTTTGCATTGGACGATTCCTTTTTTCGCGCGAGCGGTTTTGAGTGCAATCACAAACGGCCGAAACCGCTCTCGCAACCCCACCCCCAAGCCCCAAGGCCCCAGAGGCCCCCAGCTTTCATCAGTAAGGCCCCTTTCCCCCCCCCACCTCGAAGGGCAGCGCGTTGCCGTCGATGTCCACCCCCTTGCCGTTGGACTCCATAGCCACCTGCTGGATGTGGGGGGCCAGCTTGGACAGGGCCTGGGGGGGGGGAGGGTTTGGGGATGTTGCGAGGGGGGTTGGATGTGGGGAAGCAGGGAGCGGCGGGAAGCTGGAAGCGGGGAGCGGCGGGGAGGCTGACAGTTGGGAAAACAGACAAGAGGGCTGCAAATCGGCGCACGCGAGGCCAAAGCCCCAAACCCCATCGATGGGTTGGCTCCCCTCCCCTGAAAAGCACCCCCACACGCAACCCCAGCACACACAAACCCACCTGGCAGTATGGCAGGATGGCGCGCGCGGGGTACCCCAGGAATGAGATGTTCCAGAGGCTGGTGAGGCCCATCATCACGGGCAGGTTGGACTCCAGGGGCGCGTTCTGGGGGGTGGGGGGGTGGGGGGTGCGGGTTCAGCGGGGTTGCGGGGGGCAACAGCCCAACCCACACACGCAATTCAGTCCAGTCCACGAACTGCAGCTTTCCAGTCCACACACAGGCCAGTCCACAGTCCACAGTTCGCAGTCCACAGTCCACAGCCCCTCCACCCCCAGCCCCCAGCCCCCAGCCCCGCCACCCCCAGCCCCTCCACCCCCAGCCCCTCCACCCCCAGTCCACAGTCCCCACCCCCCCCCACCTGGAAGTGGTCGTCCATGGCGTTGGCGCCCGCCAGGAAGCTGCTCATCACGTCCCAGCCGTACTGCAGGGTCAGGGGCAGCATGCCCACCGCGCTGCACACGCTGTAGCGGCCGCCGACCTTGAAAGGGGGGGAGGCGGCGGGGGGAGGGAGGGCGCGCCGCCGCAGGTTTGACCGGGTTTGACCGGGCGAGCACCGATTCAGCCCCAGAAGCCAAACGGACGACCCAACACCAAACACGAAGGTGCACAGACAGGCGAAAGCATTGAAACAGGGCGGCCCCTGCTTGCTCACCCCAGTCCCAGAAGCCAAGCACACGACCAAACCCAGTGCGGACTCCAACCCAGAATCCAAGGCCGAAAAAAACGCCCCGCTTGCTCACCCAGTCCCAGAAGCCGAATGCGTTGACGGGGTCTATCCCAAACTCCTTGACCAGCTTCAGGTTGGTGGACACAGCCACCATGTGCTTGGCAACAGCCTCGGTGCCTGTTTTGGGGGGTGGGGAGAGGGGCGAAAGGGGGTCGTTTGCGGCTGAGTCGGCGTTCGGCGCCTTCCTTGTCTGCACGGCGCACGGCGCGCGGCTGCGCCCCCTCCGCCGCAAGGCCCGCCGCCGCCGCCGCGGCGGCCGGCAGCAGTGGCCGCCGCGCCCCCTGGCCCCGCCATTCAGATGCACCCCCGCCCCGCGGCGCCGCGCGGACCGGGCGCCCACCCAGCTGCGCCGTCAGCCACGCGCGGCAGGTGCGCGCGTTGAGCATCGTCTCCGCGGTGGTGAAGGTTTTGGAGATCACCACCACGAGGGTCTCCTCGGGGTCGAGGCCCTGGGGGGGATGGGTGGGTGGGTGGGTGGGGGGGGACGCGGCAAAGGGGGGCGTGTGCGACGGGAAGGGGAGTTCCGCAGGTGCTTGCCGCTATGGCCTGCAGCTGCGCAGCCCGCTGCCAGGCCTGGCCCAGCCGCAGCTTGGCGGCGCGGCAGCTGCGTGCAAGGGCTGCGGCTCCCTCTGCAACCCCCCCGCCGCAAAACCGCACCTGCAGCGCGCGCGCCACGTCGATGGGGTCGACGTTGGCGAGGAAGCGCAGGCTGCGGCCCTTGCTGAAGCTCATGGCGCGCGGCTCGGTGCTGGGGGCGGGTGCGTGGGGGCGGGAATTGGTTAGTGCTTCAAATGGGTGGGCCGGTTTGAGGGCGGCTTGGGGGCGCGGGCCTGGGGGCCTGGGGGCGGCCGCGGAGGAGGCTCTGCGCCCGGGCTGACCGAGGCGGGCGCCGACCGAGGCGGGGCGCGACGGGCCGGGCGCCGCTTCGTGCGCCGCTCACCGCAGCGCGGTGTGCACGAAGAGCGGGCCCAGGAAGCTGCCGCCGATGCCGACTGCGACCACCTTCTTGATGGGCTTGCCGGTGACGCCCAGCCACTCGCCGTTGCGGACCTGCACGGGGGGGCCGGCGGTGCGGAGGGGCGGGCGTTGGGATTGGCACGGCCATTTGCTGTGCGACGCAGCGCGGCCGCGCCACGCACCGCGTTTCGACCCCCGCCGCCCGCTGCGTTTCTCGGGGCCGGGCTGCCGAATGCTCTGCCCAATGCTGCCGCTGCGTCTGCTCCGGCGGTCGAACCCCCCCTCCCCTCCAGCCCTCCTCGGCCAACCCTCCGGGATCAGCCCTCCGAGGTCAAACCCCTGGTCAAACCCCCGGTCAAACCCCCGGTCAAACCCCTGGTCAAACCCCGCACCTTCTCCGTGAAGCTCTTGATCTTGTCCAGCACCTCCCAAACCTCTGGCACCACGTCCTTGCCGTCGGTCTTGATGACCTGGGGGCCGCGCCGCAGTTTGAATTTCGATCCGTCAGTGTTTGTCATTCGCTGGTTTTTCTCAACCCTGAGCGCATTCTGATCGGGTCCATCCATCGCCCCCCTTGCGCATCTGTTGGGCTGCGCACTGCAAGGCGTTTCGCGGCCACACAGCCCGCCCGTGCCCAGCCCGCCCGCGCCCAGTCGCCCCGCGCATGCGCTGGCGCGCGCGCGCATGCGCCGCCCACCTGGTCGCGGCGCGCGCGCGTGGCGGTGTGCAGCACTGCCCTGTCCTCCGTGCTGTTGATGTGGTCGCCGCCAAACATGCTGTTGATCTTGCCGCGCAGGTTGGAGGCCTCGGCGAGGTCCATCAGCAGCTGGAAAAGGGGGGGGAGGGGGAAGGTGTGTGTGTGTGCATGTGTGAGGCGTGTCATGTGTGTGTGTGTGTGTTGTGGAGGGGAGGGGCAGGGGCAGGGGCGCTTGAGCCGAGTGCTGCGGCAGGTCCCGTCTCTGCGCGCGCCTGCCAGTCCGGTCCGCCCCGCTTGCAGCTGCGCAGCCGCCTCGCGCCGCACGTCCCCCAGCCGCCGCGGCGCGGCGGGCGCGGCTCCCCTTCAGCACCCGGCCAGCCCGCCCGCGTTTGACCCCACCAACCCGCCCGCGTTTGACCGCACCCCCCCCCCCCCGCCGGGTTGACCGCACCTTGACCGTCTCCAGCGTCATGCGCTGCCGCGAGAAGTCGATGTAGAGACCGAGGTCCTCCTTGATGAGGGCCTCGCAGCGCTTCTGGTCGAGGAGCAGGTCGCGCAGGTGGCTTTGGGGGGGAGGGGGAGGGGGAGGATGGGGGTTGGGTTGGGGTGCGGGTTGGTTTAGCCAGGGCTGCTGAGGGGTTGCACGGCCGTGTCGGGGTTGCATGGCCTGATGCGTCCAGCGGCTTTGCTGAGCTTGCCGTGGTGGCAGCCGGAAACGCGCTGTTGATGGCGGCCAGGGAAAACCCTCCTTTGTTAAAAAGCGTGCGGACTACCGTCCCGCGGGACGCAGTCCGCTGCGGCCGCCCCCCGGGTGAGGCCGGTGCCGGCTCAGGCCGCGGGCGGCCGCGGGGCCCTGCCGGCCCCGCGCGGCGCCTCCCGACCGCCGCGGCTGTTTAGAAACTGCCCGCGGGCCCCCACCACCCCGTTTGCGAGTGCCCGCCTCTTTCTCCCCCCGGCCCCCCGGGCCCTCACGTCTGCTCGATGTCGACAACGTGGTCCTGCAGGGACTTCCACGCCGCGGTGTCGGCGATGCTGGAGCCCGAGCCGGCGGGCGCGTCGTACTGCGGGGCGGCGGCGGGGGCGGCGGGAGCGGCGGCGGGGCGTTGGCGGGCGGCGCGCGCATCGCTGTACGCGGCGCGGCGCGTCGCCGGCCGGGGCCGCGGCCGGGTCCGCCGCGCGGTAAACGGTGTCGGTGGGGCTCTGCCACCGCGATGGGTGCGGGACCAGGCGAACAGCCTCCCCCAGCGCGCGCCACGGACGGGTGCAGCAGGGATCTCACCGAACGGAGGGCCGTGGCGCCCGCGCACGCGACATCGCGCTGGTAAACCGTCTCCTGCTGCCTGCGACACGAAGCAGGCGCGCAATGGGGTCGGCAGGAGGTGCCGCGGCTGGGTAGCGCGACTCCCGACAGCGCGGGGGGGCAGCCCTAGCGCCCCGCACCGCACCGGTGACGTCGGCATCGCGCAATTGGGAGGTTTCGCGCGCAGCGGACGCGCACCTGGCTCCGCTGGGGCCCGGCCTGCCGGGGTGCGCCCGCGACACGCCCGCCCTGACGCCAAAGGCCGCCAGCTGCGGCGCTGTCGCCGGCCGGGAGGCTCCGGGAGCCCCCAGCTTCGCCTTGAGGGTCTGCATGGTCCGGGGGTGCCGCGCAGATCGGCCGAGGAGCCCCCAGTCGGGTTTGAGCGCACGCTGCAAACGTGAGCAAGGCACGGTTTGCAAGGCGTGCCCGAAAAGTGGCGCCCAAGGGCCGTGGTCCAACCACACCACGCGTCGACGGGTGGGTCGACGGGCGCGGCGCGGTGTGCTGCACGCGCCGCCTGGCGCCGCCTGGCGCCGTGCCGCGGCCGCGGCCGGCGCACTTGCGTCGCAATGCGCAGGGAGCCGAGTTACAGACAGCGCGGCCTTCCCCCCACTTGCCGGCGCTCCCCGGCTGGGCGGTCGCCGGCGCCGCGCCTCCGCTGGCGGTCAACCGGACTTTGACCCCACGCGTGGGGAAGGGGCTGCTCCGCCGAGGTGGGCGCAGCGGCGTCCCTCACTCGTGCAGCTGGCACCCAAGCTGGCGCCAGCAGCGCATTGCCTTGCAGCCTGCTTGCAGCGGCCTGCGCGGCTGCCGCGCCGCAAGGGGCAGTCCGCTCGGGCGATTCGTCGTCCCCACCTCACGGCCACACTGGTCCCAAGACCGGCTGGTGCTGGGCCTCCCGTGCAGCAGCGCACGCCGCAGCGCGCATTGGCGCAGAGGAGGAAAACGCCGCGGCGCTCGCCGCGGCACGCCGGGTGGCGGTCTGGCAGCCGGGCGGGTGCCATCGCGCTTCACTGACGCGGGAAGTAGCTGGGTTTGACAGTTCGATTTTCCGATGCGCAAGGAGCCTTGCAGTGACGAGCGTACGAGAGGCGCGGTGTCCAGCTGCACACGTCCCGCCCAGCGCCCCGGGGCGATCAGCGCCCCACCCGCGGCCCTGATAGCGAGCCCGAAAATGGCCGGGGCCACCGATCCAACGCGCCGCCCACGCCTGGCGCCGGCGCTGCTGCTGCTCGCCGCGCTCGCCGCGCTCGCCGCTGCCGCGGCGCCCGCTGCGCGTGCCGCGCCGCTGGCCTTTGAGGCCGAGCTCGTTCGCGAGGCGGTGGACCTCTCCGCGGCGCACAAGCAGGACCAGGACGGCGACGCGAAGAGCATGGTGCGCGCGCGCGTGCGCGCGTGGCTGGTGCAGCCCGCGGCGCGCCCCGACCCCCGCGGCGCCGCTGCCCGGAGGGTGCCGGCAGCTCCGCGCCACCGGGGCGGGTACTCAGCACGCTCCTCGCATCCAACCCCGCGGACCCCTCAACACCCCCCCGAACTCCCTTTCCAACCCCCCTGCAGCCCCTGAAACTCGCCCCCTCCAAACCCCGCATCAACCACCCCCAAACTACCCTCACCCCCCCCTAACCACCCCCCACCCCCCCCCACCCGAAGGAGTCCCTGCTCCACTGGGCCATAGAGCACAGCGACCCCTCGCTGCTCGCCGAGCGCGCGGGGCGCGGCGCGGACGAAGCTGACGAGGCGGCGGCGCTGCACGACTTTTTGGAGCGGAAGCAGCGCGTCAAAGAGGTGGGCGCGCGGCGCGGCGCGGCGCGGCGCGGCGCGGCGCGCCATGGCGCGGGCTCGCCGGGTGCTTGCCCCGCAGCGCGCCTGCGGTGCCAGGGCTGCCCTTGCAACCTTGGGTGGGGCGTGTGTGCGTGTGTGTGCGGAAAGGATTGCACGGACGCGCACACACACCCCACCCCACGCGCGCACAGTTGCACGCCCCTCCGCCACTCCATCAATCACACGCGCACGCAATCACCAAGCCACCCAACCTTGCAAGCCCCCCAACCTCAAAAGGCCCCAAAACCCTCAACCATTTCAACCCTTAAACCCCCCTCCCACCCCAGAACCATCAACCCCCCAACTCTAAAACCACCCCCCCAACCCCTCACCCCCCCAGCTGTACGACGCCGTGAGCGGGCAGGCCACGGAGGCAGACCTGATCAAGGCCGCCGTCGCCGCGCTGGGGGACGCCTCGGACGCGGCCGGCGGCGGCGGCGGCGGCGGCGGCGGCGGCGGCGGCGGCGGGGGCCGACTGGCGGCGCTGGCGCAGCTGCAGGAGCTGGTGGAACCGATCGACAACGCAAACGGTGCGCCGAGCGGGGGGGGAGCTTTGGGTTTGGGCGTTGAGGGTTTGCTTTTGTTCAGCAGCAAGTAATTGACCCGGGCGTGCAGATGGACGCACCCGAGCCGGTCAGTTTTTTCAACTCGCCTGCAGCGGTGCTAGCCGCGCGCCCCGCCCCCCGCCCTGGCCCCCGCCCCGCTCACAAGCCCGCCTCCGCGCCGCCGCCCCCCCCGCAGACCTGCACACTCTGGGCGGCCTGGCGCCGGTCGTTTCGCTGCTCGACGCGCGCCACGACGCCGCGACCCGCGCCGCCGCGGCGCACGTGATCGGGGCCGCGGCCTCCAACAACGCCAAGTTCCAGGCGCAGGCCATGGCGCTTCACCCGGACTGCCCCGCGGCCTTGCTCTCGGTGGCGCGCCTGCCGGACGACGCCGCGGCGGCAAAGGGGCTGTACGCGCTAGGCGCGCTCGTGCGCGGCTCCGCGGCGGCGCGCGCCGCGTTTTACGCAGCGGGCGGCCTGGCCGCGCTCGAGGCGGCGGCGGGGCCGGGCGCGCCGGGCGCGCGGGCGCGCGGCAAGGCGCTGGCGCTGCTGTCGGACCTGCTGGAGGTAGCGGCCGAGGGCCTGGAGCGGGAGGGGGATGGCAGCGGCGGCGGCGGTGATGGCAGCAGCGGCGGCGGCGGCGGCGGCAGTGGTGATGGCGGCGGCGGCGGCGGCGCGCACGCCGAGGCGGACGCGCTCGCCGGCGGTTCGCTCCCGCAGTTTGCGTCCGCGGCGCTGCAGCTGCTGCAGAGCGCCGACGACGACCGCGCGCGCGAGACGGCGCTGCTCGCGCTGCGCGCGATCCTGGAGCGCGCCCCCGGCGGCCGGGAGGCGCTGGAGGCGGCGGGGGCGGAGGGCACGCTGCGGGAGGCGCTTGTGGAGTTTGGCTCGGGGCAGGGTGGAGATGGTGGGGAGGGCGGCGGCGGTGAAGCTTATCAGCAGCACTTGCTGGCGCTGACCGCGGACCTGCTGACCAGCATTGCGCACGAGGGAGGGTTCCGGCCAGGCGAGCACGACGAACTGTAAGGGCTCGGGCCTTTGCTGGTGTGGGCGCGGGGCGCGGGTGGGCGCGGGCGCGGCGGGCGCGCGCGTGGCGGGCGCGCGCGTGGCCGTCGGCAGCTGGTCGGCAGCCGCCCCCTCACTCGCCGGGCTCGCCGCGGCGGGCCAGCGCCCTCCCCCGCATCCCGTCGTTATTTGACATTCCTTCGCGACATTATTTCTCCGCTCGCCCCACGCCTTCTCGGCTTATCCCACGCGCAGCTCCGCCCCAGCTCCGTGCTCGGTCAACACGCCCTCGCCGCGGCCCCCCAGGGCCCCGAATCCCCTCCCTCGATCCTTACCAGCCCCAAACATCGTTCTTAGTCCGCGAGAGGCCGCGCGCAGCCGCAGCTTCGAGCCTTGAGCGGGCTGGCTGGAGGGCCCCCTTTCCGCCCGCAGCGCGGCGGCAGCCTGGCATGCGGGGTCGCATCACGCTGCCAGGAATCTAGGCTTGCCATATCGCAGGCCCAGGAGGCGGGCGCGCGAGGAGCTGCGCCCCCAGAGGATCATATCGTACCCGCTCCATGATGGGCGCCATGCGCAGCGAGTTTCCCCCGGGGCAGGAGCGCCCCAGCACCCCGCGCTTCCAGGAGGTGCGAAGGGCCGCTGACCGCGCCCCGCAGCGCAGCGCGGCGCCGCGTCACCCGCGGGCGGCAGGCGCGGCTCGCCCCCCGCTCGCCTCTCACGTTGCTCCCCCGCGCGCGCGCCGCGCGCAGGGCAAGCTGTTCCTGGGCGGCCTGGACGCCGAGGTCACTGCGGCGGACATTGCTGAGTACTGCAGCGCCTGGTGCGGGGGCGGCGGGGGGAACAACCCCAGAGCGCCGAGCCGCGCGCGCGCGGCCGGCACACGGGCCGAGCCGGGGCGCGTCTGCGCGCGCGCGCGGAGCCCTCGCACCCCCACCCGCGCGCGGCCTGCCCCTCACCCACTCCCCAAACAACGGCGACCGCCAGGGGTGAGGTGGTAGACTCTGTAGTCATGAAGGACAAGAGCTACGGATTTGTCACCTTTCGCGACCCCCAGGGCGCCTGGGCCTTCCTCGAGGTGGGCGGTTGGGGCCCAAAGCGCGCCCCAGCGGCGGGGCGGGCCGCCGGGGGGGCGCTCGCTGCTCGGGGATTGACCCGGCGCCGCTTTGCCTCTGCGGCCGCGGCCGCGCGTACGCGCGCCGCTCTGATACCGCCGCCAACCAACCCCCAACCAACCCGTAACCGCTTCCAACCGCCCAGCCCCGCCCGCGGCCGGTTCCCCCTCCCCGCGTCTCCCTCTCACCCCCAAATCCCCCCCCCTCCCGCAGCACGGCACCCACACCCTCCGCAGCCGCCGCGTGGACGTCAAGGCGGCAGTGCCCAAGCACCTGGGCGGCAGCACGCGCCCCACCCGCAAGCTGTTCGTGGGCGGCACCAGGCGAGCCCGCCGGCGCGGCGGGGGGCGCCGGGTTTGGGGGGGCCCGCAGAGACCGGCGGCGCGCGCGCGATTGGGGCAGCGGCCGTTGGAGTGTGTCGGGCTGCGCGAATCGAGTTTAGGAGGGGCAGCAGGCCCGCGCCAACGGAACCCCGCGCCCCTCCCCCAAAACCCGCCGTGCCCCCCCCAAACCCAGGAGCCTCAAGACTGAGGACTTCATAGAGCACTTTGCCCAGTTTGGGACGATCGAGGATGCGGTGGTGAGCGCGCGCGCCCCCGTTTGGGCTGAACCGGCACGCAATCGGCACCCAATGGGCACCCAATGGGCACGCAATCGTCACTGAACTCGCACTCTCCAACCGCCCATGCCTGCCGCTGCCACCCCTCCCACCGCCGCCGACGCCGCCACCCCTCCCATTGCCGCCGCCGCCGCCCTTTTGACCCCGCCCATCGCTGCCATCGCCCCTCCCCTTTGCCTCCAGATCGTGCACCGCGAGGGCGTGTCCCGCGGCTTTGGCTTTGTCACCTTTTCGGACGAGGTGCGGGCCCTGGTACCGCCCTGAGTCGTCGGCACGCGCGACCGTACTGCCGAGTCCCCTCACTCGCTCCCCCGCTTCCGCTGCACACGCGGCCTAGCGCGATTTGCACCGCCGGGCAGCGGCGCGCCCGCCCAGCCCCGCGCACCGCCCCCACCGCCGCCGCCCCTCCCCCCCTACCCAAAACCAAAACCAAAACCAAAACCGCCCGGGAAAACCACGGTTTTCGCAGGTCAGCGTCGAAAAGTGCCTGGTCGTCTCCCACGTCATCACCGGCAAAAAGGTGGAGCTGAAGAGGGCCATCCCCAAAGAGGAGATGGAGGCCGCCGCCGCCGAGGCCGCCGCCGCCGACGCGGCCGCCGGCGGCGCGGCCGCGGCCGCGGCGTTCGCCGCCGCCGCCGCCGCGGCCGCGGCCGCCGCGGCCGCCGGCGGCGGCTACAGCCCGCCGGGCGCGGGGGGCGCGTACTTCCCCGCCGGCGGCTACGTCCAGGGGCCCCACGGCGCCGCGGGCTACCTGCCCATGTTTGCGCACCACCCCGCCCACGCGGCGGCGGCCGCGGCCGCCGCGGCCGCGGCCGCCGCCGCGGGCCGCGAGCAGCAGCCGGGCCGCCCCGGCGGCGCCGGCGGCGAGCCCGCGCCGCGGCGGCCCTCGCCGCTCGGGCCGGGCGGCGCCGGCGGCGGCGGCGGCGAGCGCCAGTATGCGGGGGGCTACGGGGTCCACTCCTTTTACGCGCCCCACTTTGCCGCGCCGCACGCGGCCTACGCGGCCTATTCGTCATACGGCGGCTATGCCGTGCCCATGCCATACGGCTTCATGCCTGCGGGGCCGTACCCGCAGCAGCACCAGCAGGCGGACCAGCACCACCACGCCTACCAGCAGCACCAGCAGCAGCAATACCACCACCACCAGCAGCAGCAGCAGCAGCAGCAGCAGCAGCAGCAGCAGCAGGGCGCGCCGCCGCTGGCCGGCCTGCAGCAGCAGCTCGGCCGCGTGCGCGTGAGCGGCGAGGAGCGTCCCGCCGCAGCCGCCGCAGCCGCCGCCGCCGCCGCCGCCGCCGCCACCGCCGCCGAGGCCCCGCTGGGCGCGCCGCACTTTGCAGAGCCCCCGCCGTCGCCAGACGGCGCCCCGAACGAGTGGCCGCGCGACCAGCAGCGCCCTGGGGCGGCCGCCGCCGCCGCGGCGGCCAAGCAGCAGCCCGACGACGGCGCGGAGCCCGCGGCGGCGCCGCGGCAGACCGATGACTGCGCGGGCGCGCCCGCCGAGTGAAGGGCGGGGTGGCACGTCGCCGCGCCGCCCCGCGCCCGGCGGCGGCCGGCGCGCGTGCGCGCGCGCGCCGCTGACGACCACGCAGCAAGAGCGCAAGAGCACAGGCCCAGGCTTGCCGGGCCGATCGCCAAACGGCCTCCCCGCAAAACCGCCGAGCGGCGGCGCGGCCCTCCTTCGGCTGGCGTCTCCCGGCGGGCCGAGGCCGCCCGCATTTTCGAAACGGCCCGCCAAACTTTTTCAAAGCCCGCAGGCTGCGGCGCAGGACTCCCCCTTCTGCTAGCCGGGACTGCCGGGGCCGCCGCGCGCGCCTGTGCGCGCAGCAGGCGGCGGCCCGAGCCGCCCCCGCGCCCCAGCGGCGCCCCCGTCAGCCCGACTCAGCGGGGGCCGCGCCATGACTAACAGGGCACCCCACAGCTTCCACCCAGGCCTTACATAAACTCCCCCACCCGTCACTGACCCCCCAAAACAACACAGACGCACGCACGACCGCCCCAACGCCCCACCTCCCGCCCGGGCGTCCCTGCCGGCCCTCGGCCCCGGCACACGCTCACACACAGTCACGCACACGCCCCCACGGACAAGCAAAACCGCCAAGCAATGGATGCAGGGCGTGCGCGCGCCCTGCCGCGCGCGCGGCGCTTACTCGACCAATATCTAGCCTTTGTTGCGCCCGGCGGCCGGCCGGCCGGCGGCGCGGGCCCCGCCCGCGGGCCGCGGCGCGGCGGGCGGGGCGGCCTGGCGGCGGCGCCCTCGCATCGCCGGGCGCGCGCGTCGATCCGAACTGGACCCGCGGACACCCCGCGCGCGGGGGCGCCATGCAAAACCCTCTCCCCATGCGCAACTGCGGCGCGGCTGGGCGGCGGCGGGGGCACCGATGCCCCCTCCCCCCGCTGCCCTTTTTCAGGGCTTAGCCCAGCCCACCATTGGACCACTACTGGCCCCCTTCTACCCGCCTATGGGGGCCGCCTGGCCCGGCGCCGCCTGTGCGCGGCGTGCGAGCGGCGTGCGTGCGTGCGTACGAGCGCGAGCGCCCCTCGCCGACCCCGCCTTGATCCCCTAGCCCGCCCCACGGCCGCGCAGTGCGCACATGTGCTCGGCGGCAGCGGGGGTGCGCCGCCCCTCAGCACAGCAGAGCGTGCCCCTCCCCCTCAACAGCGGTCCCTGATTTCTGTGCCATCGGCAACCGTGAAACATTGCTCATTCCCGTTTGGGGCGCTGAAAAAGGCGCCCGCGTGGGGGGCCGGCCCGGCCCGGCCGGCCACGCGGCACTATGTGCGCCCGCGGCCGCCGCCGGCCCCGAACGCCCCTTTTGCAGCCGCCGTTGCCGCTGCGGCATGCGCAGGCGGCCGGTGGTACACATTGCGCTGCGCTAGGTGAAAAAAATGCACGCTCGCCGGATTGGTGGGGGGCTGGTGCTCGAGCGCGAGGTGCCGCCGGGGGGAGCCGCGCCGCATTGAACCGCCGAGCCCGCCCCGCCGCCCGTCATTCCGGATCGGCTTGCAGCTCGTGAACGCGCCATCGAGAACGCTCGATCCCCTCGCGACACAGCCGCTGCCTTCAAAGGCCCGCAAAGGCCCCCACGCGCAATGGCGTTCCTCGCGCGGCTCACGGAGAAGCCCCTGGGGCTGGAGTCCCTGCCCAAGTGCGGGGGCGGGGGGTTGGGGCACGGGAAGGCTCCGGCCTGCGCGCGGCGGCGAGCGCGCGCCTGGCGGGCGCGCGCATGCACGCGCCCGCAGGCGCCGCAGCGCGCAGCCCGCACGCCCCGCGCCGCAGCGGCCGAATGCGCGCGCCACGTCAGTCAATGAGGCGGGCGCGCGCATGCACGCGCATGCACGCGCCCCAGCGCGCGCGGCCGCCCGCCGCCCGCACGCCCCGCGCCGCAGCGGTGGGGTCCTCCGCTCAGTCGATTGGAAACGCCGCCGCCCGCCGCCCCACTAGGCCCGACCTCGGCCTGCTTGCGGCCGGCGCCGTCGTGTTTGGCGCCCAGAGGCTGGTCCCCACCTATGACAACACTTACTACAAGACCCTGGTCAAGCCGTCCTGGAACCCGCCCAACTGGGTCTTCCCCGCGGTCTGGATCCCCCTCAAGCTGCTGCAGTCGGTGCGGGGGCGGTTTGCGGGAGGCCCGGCCGTGCCGGCGCGACAGGCCGAGGAGGGGCCACGCTCAAAACGCCCCGCCGCGGCCGGCGCCGCCGCGGCTGCGCAGCGGGCCGCCCCGCCCCGCCCCAACCGCCCCGCCCCCCAAACGCGCGCGAGCAGGTGTCGCTGTGGCTGGTGGTCAAGCAGGCGCCAGACAACAAGGTGCGCCTTTTGTTAGGGTCTGCCTTGCGTCATGGCTTGCAGTCATGGTTCGCCTCGCGTTTCTGATTGCCCCCAAACCGCGCGGCCGCGGGCTTTGCTTGTGACACGTGCAAACGCCGCCGCGCACCGCTGCCGGCCCGCCCCGCACACCCGCACCCGCGCGCCCGCAAACAAAGCAACCGCGCCGCGCCCCGCGCTCCCGGCCCCCCACGGCAGTCCCTGGCGCTGCCGCTGGCGCTGTTTGGCGCCCACCTGGCGCTGGGCAACTACTGGAACTACACCTTCTTCGGCCAGCGGAAGCTCAAGGAGTCGCTCAACGTGATGGGCGCGTTCTGGCTCAGCATCGCGGGTGCGCGCGCCTGACGCGTGCATGCGGCGTTGGGGAATTGGGGGTTTGGGGGGTTGGGGGGGTCGAGGCGGCGCCGCGAGTTTGGCCGGCCGTTGGCGCTCCCCACCGCTCGGCGACGGCCAGCCCTCTCGGCCGCCACCCTCCCACCCCTGCACATATATAACTTGTCCCTCACGCCCCCCGCCCCTCAACCAAACCCCATCGAACCCCCATCGGCCCCCCCCTGGCAGGCGGCATCGCTTCGTTCCACTCCATCTCCCCCGCCGCCGCGCTGCTCTTCGCGCCCACCGAGGTGCGCGCGCCCCGGGGCATTGGCGTCGGCAGTGGCGGCGGCATTGGCAGTGGCATAGGCATTGGCATGGCTTTCTGGCGCTGCGCCACCCTCCCGGGCGCGAAACGCGCGGAGGGGCGCTGCGTCGGCCCGGCCGCGCGCCCCGCGGGCCCCGGGGCGGCGGGGCGGCGCCCTCGGGCTTGCTCTGGGCTCCGAGGCGCGGCCCGGGCAGGCTGGCGGGTTGCCCTCCTGCGCCGCCGCGAGCCCGGCAAGGCCGCGCAGAGGCCCCCCGCCGCGGCGGGCACACGTAATTTGGTCCCGCCTCCCCCCCCTCACAAACCCACCATCCGCCCCCCGTTGCCGCCCCCTACCCCAACCCCAAACCAGATCTGGGTCACCATCGCCGCCAAGCTCAACTGGGACATTGTCAAGCTCAACGCCGACAAGGCGGAGTGATCTGAGCCGCCCGCGGCGCGGCGCGGCGCGCGGCCAGGGCGCGGCGCGCGGCCAGGGCGGAGGCCCTGCGGGTGACACGAGTCACCCGGCCGCTGAATCCGGGGGCGCGCGCCCGGCGGCGCGCCGCGCCGCGCCAAAAGCGTGCAATAGGCTTCGGCCAAGCAATCCATCGCGTGCCAGCCGCCGCGGCGCGCCCGGCCGGGCTGGGGGCAGCGGTTGCAATGCGGGCGCGGCTCGACGCTGCAATGACAGAGGCCCCCCTTCCGCCGACCGGTGGCACAAGTTCCGGGCCTGCCTTCCCCGGGCCACCTTTTCGATTTTTGGCTTTTTACGGGCGTAGTTTCCCGCGGGTTTACGCCGTACGCTGCAGCTGGCCGCGCGTCCCGTTACGGCCTTCCCGTTGCTCGCTGACCTATACCCGCGCCTCCCTGGAACGAACGCACCTGGACGCAGTAAAATAACGCAAATTAAATGATGGGCCGCGTACGCGCGTGAACCACCCAGCGATGGGAGAACGCCGGCGCGCGCCCGCCGGCGTGCGCCCGCCAAACGCGGAGCACGGCCGCCGGCCCCGGGCCCCGTCGGATCAGATTGGTGCGCGTGCGCGCGCGCACCAAAGGGCGCGGGGGCCGGGTGGCGCGGCGGCCTTGGTGCAGCCGCCTCGGTGGGACAGCGCTGCACGGCGCGCCAGCGCCCGCGGTGAATGGGCCCAGGCCCCCCCCCCCTCCGCAGCCCTGAAGCCCAGAAGAACTCCAGTTGGCCCCCTAGACCCCAACCCGACGAGCCCCCCCCCCCCCCGCGCACGCGCGCGCTCCCTCCCTCCCTCAACCCTCCGCAGCCGAGCTGCAGGCGCGCCTCGCCGGGCTGCGGCTGGAGCTGTCAAACCTCCGCGCCCGCAACGGCGAGGCGCGCGCCTACCTGTCGCTCCTGAAGGCCCTCACGCTCGCCACCACCGTCGCCCGCGAGGCCGCGGCGGCGCTGGCGGCGGCCGCGGAGGCGCGCCGGCCCGGGGGCGGCGGCGAGGGGGGTGACGGGGGCGGCCCGGGCCCGCAGCTGGGCCTGATGGCCGCGCGGGTGCAGCTGCTAGTGAGCGAGGTGTGCTGCGGGGACGGCAGAGGCACGGGCAGCGCAGGCCAGGAGCCAGCCGCTCCGCGCACCAGCAACAGCGACGCCGGCGGCAACAGCGGCAGCGACGGCCAGGCCGGCGGGAGCGAGGGCCCCGCGTTCGGCCCCGGGCCCGGCCAGCCCGGCAGCCCGGGCGCGCCAGAGCCCCAGCCGCCAACGCCGCCGCCGCACGTCAACCCCCTGTCATCGGGGCTGCTGCCAGCCGAAGCAGCGGCGGCTGCTGCGGCGGCGGCGGCGGCGGCGGCGGCGGCAACGCAGCCCCCAGAGGCCTCGCAGGCGCAGCTGTTGGCCCTGCCGGGCGTCCTTGCGAGGTGGGCGCGGTGCCAGGCTGCTCGCCGCCAGCAGGGCTTGGTGGCTGGGTGTGAAAGGCAGAGCCGTAGGGTCCGCCTGGCAGAACAGGCAGGGCACGAGGCCCTTGGCACGGCCGAGGCGCGGGCAGCAACCCCCGCGCGCCGCGGCGAAGCCAACCCCACGCCCCGCCGCGCCCGCCCGCGCCGCACCGCCGCCCGACGCAGCGCGCTGGAAGCGGTCCCGTCGCTGGGGGCGCGCGGCTTCGTCCGCACCTGGCGCGGGGGAGTGCACGGCCTCGCGCTGGCGGCCCACATGGGCGCCGGGTTTGACGCCCCCTGCGCCGCACCGGCCACGGAGGTGGGTGGGGGCTTCGGGAGGCCCGTGGTTTGGTGGGGAGCCGGGCTTTGGAGGGCTACGGTTTACAGGCCGCCTTTCCGGCTTCCCACGATTTTGTTTGTTGGGGGACGCTCTCTGGCCGCCCCCACCCTGCGTCCCTCGCGCCGCCCCTGCCCCCCGCCCCTAGCTGCCCCTGCTCCCGTCCAGTCCCTCACTTCAACCTGATTGCAGGGGCTCCGCAACCCGAAACCCCAAACCCCAAACCCGCCCGCGCGCGCCGCAACCCCCGCCGCCGGACCCCGCAGGACCTGCGGCGACTAACCGTCGAGCTGCTGGCCCTTTACCTCGGCTCCAACACCCTGCCCTTTGCGCTGCAAAGCATCTGCCTCACAGACGCCGACGCCGGCGCCGGCAGCGCTGGCACTGGCGGCGGCGGCGGCGGCGGCGGCGCAGCGGGCGCGCAGCACGGCGGGTGGCAGTCGGTGCAGCGAGTTCTTCAAAGCATCAAGCTCACAGACAGACAGGTGGGGGTTTCGATGAAGGGGGGGCGTTGTGTTTGACCAGTTTTGACCGACTTTGTTGTTTGACCGAATCAGCAGGCCCCCCCTGGCAGCGCTGCCCACGCGCGCTGTAGGCTGGTGCGTGCATTCGCACCAAACCCACGCGCTGCCTGCGCCAAACAAAGGCGCGCACAACCCGCCGGCCGGCAGCGTAAAAAGCACCTCCTCAAACAAGCCGCCGCCGCCGCTGCCGCCGCCGCTGCCGCCGCCGCCGCCGCCGCCGCCGCCGCCGTCACGCAAACGCAGGAGCTGGCGTTCGCGATGATGCACCGCTGGTGGGTCGGCGCCGGCGCCGACGCCTCCCCCGCCGCCGCCGAGGAGGCCCGCGCGCTGCTCGCCGCCACGGCGGCGCCGGACGACACCGAGGCGCAGAGCTGGCTCGTTTGCTGCCTCTCCGCGCGCGTCGCGGTCGCGAGGATCTGGCTGGCGGCGGGCCTGCTCGTCGTCGCCGCGCTGCTGCGGCCGCAGCAGCTGGCTGAGCTGTGGGTTTTGCGGCCCGCCTTTTTCTGTTATGGGCAGCCTTGCGGCCTGCGCCGTGCGCCTTGTGCTCTGCGCCGTGCGCCCTGCGCCACCCCGCGAGCGCAACACCTTGCCCCCGTTCCCAACCCTCCAAACTGGTGGGGCTAGTTCGGTCCGCGCCAGCCCTCTCTGAATCCACTCAACCCAGCACACACCCCAACCGGCCTTGCCCCCTCCCGCCCCCCCCCCCCGCAGCTTCATCCAGAGCTGGCCGCGCCTGCCGGACTTGCCTACGCTGTTCGAGACCGTGCACACGCAGCGGCACGCGGCACAGGTGTTCGGCGGCAGGGCCGCGCCGCGCTGCGGCACGCCGGGCGGCTCCGCCGCCGCGGCCCCCGCCGCGGCCCTCGCCGCGGCCCCCGCAGCCCGGAAGGGGCGGGCGGGCGGCCGCCGGGGCGCGCGCTGAAGATCTGCGATCAACTGCAGAGCCATTTGGACCCAGAACTGACGACCGAGATCCTTTGTTGCGTCGACCACACCCAACCCCCCAACGCAATGCTATTGGCCGGGGGGGGCACGGCGCGCCGTCAGCCCGCCGCGGCGGGACACGGTGGCGTCTGTGCCAAGTCGGTGGATTTGCCCACAGCACGCAGTGCTGTGTTCTCGAACCTTTGCTTTCTTCACATGCTTTCTCGGGAGACCTTACGCCCTGCCGCGACGCCGCAGCAAGGGCTGCTTCGGTCCCGACCTGCACTGCACTCTCACCGGGGTTTGGGTCCACTCGCATGCCCTTCTGGCCACGCCCCATCAAGGCTGCCAACCTCAAACTTTTCGTTCCCAACGACACTGCACCCCTTCAGCTGCAAGCTAAAGGGGCACCTCCCCGCGAAGGCCGGCTACGCGCGCGACCCTGGGCCGCCCGCCCAGGCTTGAACCCCGGCCCCTGACGAATTGGCATGCCGCTGCACTGGGGCGCGCACCCGTCTCCTTACGCCTGCAACTCTTGAGTTGACCATCAGAAGGGCACTGTCAACAGGTCCGACCTGCCACGAATGCGCCCGCGCGCCAGCGTTGACCACCACCAAAGGTGTGGGGGGCGCCTGCCGGCCCCCCCTGCGCTGCCCACTCGTCGTCCCCACCGTTGCTTCAACCCCTGCTGTGCCCATCGCCGAATGTCCCATGTTTAGAGGCCCCTCGAGGCGTATTAGATGGGTCGGGTAGGGGACGCGACACACGCACTGCATAAGCTTCGCTGCCACCAACCCCCCGTTGATGGCCCTCGCGGCCGCATGAGATACGTAATCTATGATCGCAGAATCTGCGGTCACCACTATTGTGTGACGGTTTGTAAGTTAGAACGAGGATAGCTATAACTTGACGACAGGAGGTCGCCAACGGGATAAGGGGCGGGTTAGAACTTTGATCATTGTGTAAACTACTCCTTCCCTCGGCCGAGCTGCAAGGGCCGCAGAGCGCGTGCTGTGCATGCTCCGCGCTGCGTCACCAGCGGCAGCCCGGCACCGGCGCGCTCAGAGCTGAGGCAGCACCAGCGGCACCCCTTACAGACTCCCAAAGTGGCAACGATTAAACGATCAAGCGATCCGGTTGAGCACGGCGACCGCGTCTCTGCCGCTGCCCCTGCCGATCTTGCCCCACCCGCGGCCCCGCGGGCGCAATGCACGTCCCCTGCGCAGCGCCATCGGCGAGCGGGCGGACGTCCACGCGCCTTGCGGGCGCCCCGGCGCCCAAGGGCGCGCAGCCGCGCCGGGGCGCGGCGGCGCGCGCCGCGGCGGCGCCCACGCGCCGCGAGCTGTTGATCGACGGCACCGCCGCGCTGCTGCTCCTCGCGACGCCGGCGCGGGCCGCCGAGGACGGCGCGCCGGCCGCCGTTGCGGAGCCGGCGGCGGCCGCCGTCGACGCGCCCAGCGCGCCCGCTGCCAGCACCAGCGGCAGCGGCCAGCAGGTGGGGCGGGCCGCGGGCCGTGCGGGCCGTGCCCCCTTCCTCCGCATCCCGCTCCCACTGCCTGCTCCCACCGGCTGGCACCCCTTTGGCCGCCCTCCCCCCTGACGCTGGGCTCTGCCGCCCTCGACCCCGCCTGCCGCCCTGCCCCCTCGCCCCAAACATTCCCCCCCAAACATTCCCCACCAAACAAGGTCTATCTGGATGTGAAGGTCGAGGGCCAAAAGCTCGGCCGCATCACCATCGAGCTGCTGCCGTCCGTCGCCCCCGTCGGCGCCGCGCGCTTCGCTGACCTGGCGGTGGGCAAGCAGGGCGTCAGCTACCGCCTCGCGCGGTGAGCGGCGCGCGCGGCCCGGCGAGCGCGCAGCTGGGGGCAGGCGCCTGCCGGGCGCGCCGGGCGGCGCACATCCAAAGCGCGCTCACAGCCCGTGCCAAACCGCCCCAAGCCCGGTCGCCCAACCGCCGCACCAACCCGCCCCCCAAACCCGGCCGGTCAAACGCTCGCAGGTTTGACCGCGTGACCGAGTCGTACGTGCGCTGCGAGGGCGCCAAGTCGCTGTCGTATGTCGCAGACGGGGAGTCCCCCATCGCGGGGGGCGACTCGACAGCGGTGCGCACATATTGCCAGCCGCCGCCCCTGTTATTTTTCGAGGCAGCAGAGGGGGGGGGGGGGCGGCGCCGGCGGCGGCGCCGCCCGCGGCCCGCGCGTGGCGGGGCGGCTGTGCGCGGGGCGGCGCGGCGCGGCGGCCTGGGAGCGCGCCAGGCGCCCGCCGGCCGGCCGGGTAGCGCGGCGCGGCGCGCGGCAGCAGAGGGCCCCACCCGCAACCCTCGCCCCCTGGCCACCCGCCCCTCCATCCCCCCTCCCACTCCCCAGACCCACCCCCCGCCCCACTAAACCCCCCTGCCCCGTCCTCCCCCCCCCTCCGCCCCCCAAAGGACCTCGAAGCCGAGATGGCCTCCCCGGCCGCGCTGCGCCACGACGCGGCCGGCCTGGTCAGCCTCTCGGTCAAAGAGGAGAAGGAGCGGGAGGTGAAGGAGCGGCTCGTCGCGATGCGCGGCAAGCTCGTGACGGTCAAGACAGTCGCCGGCGAGGCCCCAAACGGCTCCTCGTTCGCGATCACGCTGGGGGCTGCGCCGGAGCTGGACGCGACTAACCTGGTGGTGGGCTGCGTGGTGGGCGGCATGGAGGAGGTTGTGGCGCGGCTGGCGGCGCTGCCGCGGTCAAAGGTCCGCGACGAGTGGTTTGACAAGGTGGGCGGTCCAGCGGGGGGAAAGGAGGTTTCGGCGGTTTCTGCTTTTTTGCCCTGTGTGTTGCACAGGGCTGACAGGGTTTTTTCTCGGTTGTCTGGTTAACAGGCCTGTTTTCCTAGAAACCTTTTCGTTTCCTTTTCTAAAACAAGCCCGGTTTGCAAGCAAGTATGGGGGAGGCCGGTCCTTTGGGAGGGTCTGAAGAGCTCAAAACCCGTTCCAAACCCGCTCCCCTCCCTGCCCCGACACCCCTCCCTCCGCGCGCAGCCCTTCTTCGAGGCCGGTGAGTGCCGGGGCAGGTCCACCCGTGGGCTGCCTGTCCCTATGCAGGGCCGGCCCGCGGGCACCCGCGCGGCGCGCGGCGCCCCGCCGTCGCAGCCCTGCCCGTGCGGCGTGCCCCCGCCCTCTCGCGGCGCTGCAAAAAAAAGAGACCTGGAGCAGCGCCAGCAGCCGCGAAACCCCCACAGGTTGAAAGAACACCCCCGCACCCCCCAAAAACCCCTTCCCAACCGCCCGCAGGCAAGGCCATCGGCGACAAGCGCGCCATCGTCGCCGAAAAGGGCTTCAACCGCCCCTTCAAGCGCGCCATCGTGTCGGCCGCGGGGCTCGCCTAAACCGGCGAGCGCGCGGCGCACGCGCGCCTTTGCGCGGCCGGCTCGCGGCGTCGGCAGAGGGGCGCGCCCCCGCGGCCGCCGGCGGTCCGCGCCCCGTGGCGCGCCCCGCTCGGCCGGCTCGTTCGCGTGGCGCGCGCCCCGCCTCCGCCCCCCCCACGCCCAAACCGATGCAGCCCCTTGAATCCCCCGGGACTGCCGTGGTGGCAAGGGGGGGCCCACTTTCGGCGCCGTCGGTTGCTTGGCTGTCTGCAGCCTTTTTTCCGGCCCTGGGTTTCCCGCGTGTTTGTGTTTTGAGCCGCCGCCCCCTTTGGGCGGCTGTTTTACCGTGGCGAGAGTAATTTCGGCCTTGGCCGCGTCTGCCGTTTCGGCAGCGCAGCACAGGGCGCCGCAGCGCCGGGCGGCGCTTTGGGGCACTGCAAAAATCGAAATCAGACCACAGATGGCGGTCAGCGCGGCAGCAGCGGGAGTCAAAAGGGGCTGCGCCCCCAAAGAACCCAAGCCAGACGGAGCAGCTCCCGGGGGTGCTGCAGGCCAAAATGAAATGCGGGGCGGCTGCCCGGGAGCAGGGCGCGCCGGGCCGGGCCGGGCCGGGCCGCGCGCGCCGGCCGCCTCACGCGCCGGCCGCGGGCGGGCGCGCCACGGCCAGCAGCCTGTTGGCGTCGTCGACGGGCACTGCTGCCCTGTGCTGCTCGTACATCGCTATGAGGTCCATCGAGAGGGAGTAGACCTGGGGGGGGACGGGGCGGGGGGGTGGCGGGGGCGGTTTTAGTGGAGCTTTGAGCGTAGATAGGAAAGATTATGGGTCAAGGTCTAAACCCCAGACCTGTTTTTAACGGTTCAAATGTGTTGTTGATAAAAAGCCTCCCCTCAAAAGCCCCTCCCAACAGCGGCCCCCCAAAGCGCCGCAGCGCCCTCCCCCCCCTTTCCCCCCCACCCCCCCACCTCGTTCAGGTCAACCTCCACCCCCGCCAGCCACGCGCGTATGTCCCGGCTGCAGACCACGCTCGCCAGGTACACGCAGCCCACGGCCAGCATGTGGGGCGCGTGCACCAGCGGCAGGTCCGTCCGGTGGGCGTCGTTGAGCGCCGCCCACGCGTTCTGGCCGAGGTCCGAGAGCTGGGGGTCCGAGGCGAGAAGCTTAGTCAACGCCAGATACGGGGAGAAGACGAGGAGGCGGGCGTCCAGCTCCTCCAGGATGAGCTGGCGGGGGGGCGGGGGGGGGGGGGGTGAGGTTAATTGGGGGCTGGGCGGGGCGGGGCGGGGGGGGATCATGCCGCACGGCTGGGCGGGGCTGCGGGGTAGGGAGGGAGTTCGTTTGAACGAGCAGGGGCTGAAGGGCGGCCCACTGGGGGGCCCCCCTCGCAAAAGGCGCCGAAGCATGCGCCGGTGCAATGTGCCGGTTAAAGATCCCCTCCCTCCCCCCTCCCCCCCCCGCGCACCATCTCCGCGTCAAGCAGCTGCCTCAGCTCCAGCGGCCACCCCGGCCGCAGCCGCCGCGCCGCCGCGAGCAGCACCTTTGCGGACACCACGCTCTCCTCCGCCTTGGAAGCGAGGTAGAGGCAGCCGGGCGCGACCACCCGCGGGTCGTGGCGCGCGTAGCTGGAGGTAACGTAGACGCGCCGGAAGTAAACCACCGCCGTCGCGGCGACGCTGCAGGGGCGGGGGGGGGGGGGGGGGGGGGGGGGGCGGGGCGAGTGCGTCGGCGGGCGGGCGGGCGGTGCGTCGGCGTGCGCGGCGGCGGGGGCTGGGCGCGGGCGGGGGGCGGGGGGCGGGGCCGGCAGAGCCGCGGCGAGCGCGTGCGTGAGAACGCGGGGCGCACCGTTGGCGGAGGTTTGTGGAGTTGGCCAGGTCGAAAATGTCTGGGGTGGGGTGGGGTGGGTGGGCGAGCGCGGGCCGGGTTGGCGGGGCGCGGGGCTGCGCAGATGTGGCGGCGCGGCGTCGCACCGCCATGCTGGCAGCAGGCTGCTGCTGCCCTTTCTCCTGCCGCTGCAGTTTCCGCTTTTGCGGCTGCCCGCGCGACGCATGCGCGCGCACATTGCGTGAAGTGGCCCTTGAGCTGCTGCAGCTGGCCCTCCGACAGGCCGCGCTGCCGGTCCTCCGCTTGGCATGTGGCCAGGGACTCGCGCGGCACCAGCCACTTGCTGCGGTCGGGGGCAGGGGGCGGCGCGGGGCGGGGGAGCGGTTTCGGCGCGGCGGCGCACGCAAGCGGCGTGGGCCGCCGGAGCGGGGCGCGCGGGCTGCCGCGCGGGCGCTGCGGGCGGCACGCGGCGCTGCCCGGCGGTGCGCTCACAGGTGGGAGGAGGTCCAGAAGTTGGCCGCCATGCCCGCCGCGGGCCCGCCGGGGCGCGGCAGCCCGCCGCGCGCCGCGCGCGAGTGCTGCGCGCTGCGTCGCTCGACGACGGTCGTGTCTGCCGGGCAGTTCCTGCAGGCTTCCGGCCCGCCCGCCCTATTCGAATATGCGAGTGCTGTGTTTCACGAACACCAAAAAACCAGCGTCGCACCCGCCAGGCACCCGCTGCCTGTTCGAGTCCCCGGTCAGGTTTTTGATCCAACATCGGGCCCCCCGCCGCGCACTCCTCCGCTCCGCCCCCCGCCTCCCCCGGCCGGCACGAGCACCTTGCGTCCGTCGTCATGGCGGCCAAGGCTGCCGCGCTCTCCTCCTGGGCGCCCTGCCAGGATGCGCTGTTCGCCGCAGCGTACGAGCTGCTGCCCGTGTGGGGCCTGTTCCTGGCGGGTGTGATAGTCGGTCAGGTGCGTTCGAGACGCGCGGGAGGGGTGTCGGCGCGTCGCGGGGCCCGCGACCGGGAATACCCACCTCGATCCCTCGCCCACCACCGTCCCCGCCCCCCCCCCCGCCCCGCGCAGCTCCTGCCGCGGACCCGCTTCGGTCGGTGGGCCAATGCCAACGGCCCCGCGCGGGCCTCCTCGCTGGGCGGCCTGCTGGCGCGCTGGTCGCAGTTTGTGCTGGCCTTCCACCTCTTCATCGTCCTCAGGTGCGGCCCGGCGCGCCCCGCCGAGGGCTTGGGAACGCCGGAGGGGGCAATTGGCGGCCCTGGGGGCGCCGGCGGGGCAGCGGCGCGCCGGGCGCGGCAGCTGGCGGTCCCGCCCGGCGCGCTGCTGCCGGCGTCGCCCGGAGGCCGCCCGCCGCCGTCCGCGCCGCGGCCGCCGCCCACGCCGCCCGCCGCCCGCCGCGCCCGACCCGCAGGGAGATCTGGCACGCCGTGTGCCGCCCCGGCACGCTGCGCGGCCTGCTGCGCGCGACGGTGCAGTGGGCCTGCGGCCGCGGCTGGTCGTTTGCGTGGCCCGCGAGCGTCCACCTGGACTCTGAGAGCGAGGCGCCCCTCGACGGCGACGTCGCAGAGCGCGACTCGGAGTGGTGAGCCGCCTGGGAGGCGGGCGGCGCGCGCGGGTGGCGGTGGGCGCCGAGGCCGGCCGCAGCGGCCGAGCAGCGCCGCGCGCGGCGCAGGCAGTCCAGCGCCGCGCCGCGCCGCCAGCAGTCCGCGCCGCGCCCCGCCCGGCCCCCGGCCTTTGGCGCCCCTGCCCCCCCCCACCCCCCCTCTCGCCTTTTTCGAGTCCCGCGCCATCCTGGACACGCCCCTCGACGGCGCGTCCCCCTGGGAGCTCATGTTCGACAAGGACGTGCCCGGCTTCGTGCGCTACCGCGCGTGGCGGCGCACGCTGCCGTGCGGCAAGACGGAGTACAAGTCGGTGACCGTGGCGCCGGACATGGCGCCGCAGGAGTTCATGGACATGGTGCGTTTGGGGGCTGGGTGTTTGGGGGGGAGGGGGGGCCGGACCGCGCATGCGGACTGGGCCTGGGGCTCCCGGCTGGGCCCTGGACGTGCTGGGCGGCAGCTGCTGCCGGGAGGCTGCCGTTGTCGAGGCAGCAAGCTGCTGCTGCTGGGGCGGCTGCTGGGCTGCTTTGGCGCCGGCGGCAGCTTGACTCCCCCCCCCCCCCCCCCCCCCCCCCCCCCCCCCCCCCCCCCCCCCCCCCCCCGCCGCTCCCTCCCCCTCTCCCCCCTAGAACCTGGACGACGCCTTCCGCCGCAACTGGGACGGCATGGTCATCCACCACGAGGTGGGACGGATGACTTTTCAGGGGGGGTAGCAGGAGCGTTTTGAAGGCGCGCAGAGGTTGCAGCTGCGCGCGCCATGGTCAAAGAGGCGCCGTGGTCAAAGAGGCGCCGCGGTCAGAGGGGCGCGCCGGCGGTCGGCCCCGGCGCCTCATCGCCCCCCTCCCAACCCCCCAACCCCCGCCGCAGGTGCTGGAGCACGGCGACTTTTCGGAGCGGCAGCAGGTGGTGCGCTGGATCCGGCGCTTCCCCTTTGCCTTCCTGTCGGACCGCGAGTACTGCATCGCGCGCCGCCTGTTCAGGGGGGACGACGGCTCGCTCACCGCGTGCACCAAGGTGAGGGGGGGGGGGGTCGTCCAAGGGGCGCACGCTGTGCGAGCGGCTCGCGTCTGCTGCTGGAGCGAGCCGCACCGTCCCGCCCTGCCCCGCTGCTCGCTCCCTTCTGCGGCTTCCTTACAGCCCCGCCTCCCGCCCCCCGCCCCGCGACCCGCCAGGCCATCACCCACCCCCGCGAGCACCACAACAGCTCCGTCGTGCGCATGGACGTGTTCTGGAGCTCCTGGCGCAGCCGCCTCGTCGAGTGCCCCTGGGGCAGCGGCCGGCCCGCCACCGAGACGACGCTGCTGCACCACGAGCAGTTCAAGATCCCGGAGCGGCTCGCGCGCTTCGCCGTGGCGCACGGCATGTGGGGCTTTGTGAGGAAGCTCTCGGCCACCATCCCGCAGTACGTCGAGGGCCGCCGCCGCCGCGGCGTCCCCCCCCACGAGGAGGACCCCGCCGCCTACGGCGCGGGCTTCGCCCCCAACCCGCCGCACCCGCACGGGGACGCGTTCTGCGACGTGAGCGTCGCGGGCGGCGGCGCGAGCAGCAGCGGCGGCAGCGAGTGCGGCGGCGGCGGCGGCGGCTACAAGCCGCGGCGGCGGCTGCCGGCGGCGGCGGCGGTGGTGCTGCTGGGGAGCGTCGCGCTCGCGGTGGGCGCGGCGCGCAGCAGCAGCGACGGCGGCGCGGGCCGCGGCGAGGCGCTGCGGCAGGGCCCGCAGCAGCGGCGCGGCGCCGTGCCGCGCCGCGAGCGCGCCGCGGCGATGCTCCGCGCCTGAGCCGCGCGCGCGGCGCCGAGGCGCGCCCGCCATACTTAGCTGATTAGGCCCGCGTCTGAGAGTGCGCCCGCCTGCCGCCTGCCGATTAGAACACTGCCGCGCAGGCCTGGCGGGCCGAGGGCACGACCGCCTGCGGCTGCGAGCAGCCCGCGCGCGCCTCTGTGGCGCGCGGGGCAGAGGAGCCTCGCAGCCGGCAGCAAACCCGGCGCCCGCTGTGGGGCGCCGCCGGCCACTCGCTCGGTCGACAAAACACGCCGGCGCGCCACCCCCCTCGCGCCGTGCCCCCCCCCCCCCCCCCGCCCCCCGCTGCCCCCCCCCCCCCGGCGCCCCTTTCCAATCCTATGCGACAGTGTGCGTCCCTTTGGCCCCGGCTCCGTCGATCGTTGCTCCCCCGGCGCACGCGTTTCGTGCCCCTTCCCGCCCCTAAAAGCAACAAAGCAACACGCGGGGCGCGAGGTGACCCCAACTCGCCTCGCCAGCCGCCCATTTGCTTTTTTTTGCCCATCTGTGCCGACGACAGCGCCCCGGATGCTGCCACTCAAACACCTCCCTTATGCCGCCAGAGCGAAGCTTGGCGCGCCGACGGCGCGCGCGCGCGCGGGCGCGCCCCACCCAGCAGGGCCGCCGCCGCGCCGCGCCCATCCCGCCCCGATGCCCCCCCACCGGCCGCTCGCGCGTTGCGCCAGAACGCGGCGCGCGCGCGGCCACCGCCTGCGCTTGCTGAGCGGCGCACCGTGCGGGGGGCTATTGAGGCCGCGGGATGCGCGCCCAAGCTTTGGCTTGATTGTACTGCCTCCCTTTGACCGCAACACGCGCGCGGCCGCACGTTGGGCGCCGGCGCACCTGCCCCCGTCACTGGGCGGCCCCACCACCACAACACCCGTGGCGCGCGCGCGCCCGCGGCCGCTGCGACGGCAGCCCGCCGTCGCGTTTTTGTCCAGCCCGGCCCGGGGCGCGCGCGCGCCACCGGGGGTGCGTCCCCAACCCTTGCGCACGCCTCGGCGTTTTTGAAGGCGCCTGTCGCCGCCCGCCTGCCCATTTTTGTAGAGCCGGGCGCGCGGGCGGCGGCGTCGGCCAACTAAGCACGCACACACACAACACACACACTCGCAACCTAAACAGCAGCGCGGCAACGCCCCGGAAAGAAAGGGCGCCGCGCCTAGGGGCAGCGGGGAAGGGCGTTTGGGGGGCCTCCGGGGGGGCCCCCGTTTGTGTGCTCCTGCGTCGAGCTTCGCGCCGCCAATCGGCCGCCGTGTGGCAGCCTCAACCCCAGCGCCGACGAGTGGGCATGCGCGCGCTGCCCCACCCATACCTCACACAACTTGGCATGTGTAACCTTTGAAAGCTCGAAAGCTCCGCTGCCGTGTCAGTCAACTTTGGTCAAGCTTTGGTCAACGCGCCGCCGCGGCGGCAGATGCAGCAGCAAAAGGCCAAGCACGGCGCGCCATCACACCTGGGGCGCGCCCGCAGCCCCCGCGGTGAAAAGGTCGGGGGCCGGTGGCGGCCGGCAGCCAGCACCCGCCGAGCTCCCCCATCCAACAGCAGCGACAGCAGCCCTCGGCTCGCCTCCAGGCCTCCGGGCGGGGAGGGACGAACCACACCCTTTCGTAACGCTCATGCAAACCACAAGGCGGTGGTGCGGCGCTGCGTAGCGGGGATGCCGGGGTCGTAAGCGCGCCGAGTCGATTGGCTCGTGTGTGAGTCAAGCCCGCCTGGCCGGCACGGTGCCGGGTGACCCGACCGCCCCGCCCTCAAATCGCGGTCCCTTCCCTTCCGGGGCACTACTAGCCTTCTTTTGGACCGTGGGAACACCAGCGCCGCCGCTCGGCCGACACCCCAGGCCAGATCTTTGCCCGCCATGGCGCCCTCCCGCTGCCTCGCGGCCGCTGTCGCCTTCGCGGTGCTCCTGGCATGCGTTCCCTCCCACGGCCAGGGCCTCAACGACCTCGCCTGCGATCATGACGGCAAGCCGGCGCAGCCGGGCAACCTGCGCGTCTCCGGCAACAAGATGGACGGCGAGAACAAGTATTCCGGTGAGAAACTTCACTCCGCGTTGCATGCGGGCTGCGGAAGGCCTGCAAGGGCGCGCCCGGCGCCCTAACGGCCAGTACTAACTGTCCGAGGGGTCCCCTGGCGACATCGCGCCCGCGCGGTCCCGGGCGAGCGGTGGAATGAGGGAGGCGGTGCATCGAAAGCGCCCTGCCGTCCCGCGGGGCGATCAGCGCGGAGCGCGGAGCGCACGGTTGAGGGGGTGCGGCGTCACCAGCTGCCCAGCCGCCGCCACCACAGCGTCAGCGGCGTTCCCACCCCTCATCCCCTCCTCCCTGCCCTTCCGCCTCGCCCCGCAGAGATCACCGTCAGCTTCGACCAGCCCCACGCCGGCAACCGCCAGTCCGGCTGCACAAGCACCTACCGCGTCGAGCTGCTGGAGAACGGGCAGCCCATCGTGAAGGAGTGGGTGGACGCCCCCAGCGTGCTGAAGCGCGAAGTCGACTTCACGCGCAAGCTCAACCCCGGCAAGACCTACTCGTGAGCCCTCCGCGGGGGCGCGCGCGCGCGGCCGGCGCGCGTCGCTTCGTTGCGCGGCTTGCCGGCGCGCTCGCGCCGCCGGCGCGCACCCCGCCGCTCGGCGTCTCCCAAACCCCGCCCCACCCGTGCGCCGCGTGCCAGCGAGTGACGCCTCCCCCCTCCCCGCTCCCCTCCCCAACCAATTCGAAACCCTCAGCTACCGCGTGGCCGCGGTCAACGGCAAGGTCAGCCCGGCCCGCGAGTCCGACTTTGCCTACACCTCCCAGTTCACCACCGCCCAGCAGCAGAACGGCGGCGGCAACATGGGCGTCTCCTCCGGCCCCATGGCGCTGTGCAACAAGGACGGCAAGCCCGGGCAGCCCGGCAACCCCCGCGTCGTGCGCAACGAGATGCTGAATGCCCAGTACGCCGGTCAGTGCGTGCCATTCGGCCCTGCGCGCCCTGATCTGGGCCCCGTTTGCGCGGGCCGCCTGTCCCACCGCTCGCGTGGCTCGCCTGCTCGCCCTCTCTCTGCCCTGTCGTTTCGTGACCCCTGACGCAACTCCCTCGCCCCACTCCTCCCCCCGCAGAGGTGACCGTGCAGTTTGACGTGCCTCAGGCCAAGGACTCGAGCCTGGGCTGCGCCACCATGTACAGGATCGAGCTCATGGAGGACAGCAACAACTGGGTGTCCAAGGAGAACGTGAAGGCCGACGGCCCCGGTTCCGCGCAGGTCACCTTTGCGCGCAAGTTCAACCCCGGCAAGACCTACTAGTGAGCTCTCGAGGGGGGCCGGAACCGGCGCGGCAGCTGGCGGGAGCTGCCGGTTTGGCGGGGCCGCCAGAAGAGTGGCGCTGCCTGCCTCTTCGCCCCCCTCTGTCTGCAAGCCGACTCCGGCCCCGCTCCTGCAGCGGCCCGCGAAACCAACACCGGCCCAAACAAAACCACCCGAAACCCCCGCAGCTACAAGATCACCGGCATCAACGACATGGTCAACCCCGCCCGCGAGTCGGACTCCGCCTTCACCGGCCGCTTCACCACGGGCGTCACCGCCGTGCCCGGGGGCCGCCGCATGGCCATGTAAGCCGCCCGCGCCGCGGCAGGCCCGTCGAATGAATGGTAACCGAGCATGCTTTTCTCCCGCCGGCAAAACGCAATGTAGGGACCGCTGTCGATGGCGCATCCACTTTTGCCCGGCTCGCATGCGCATATTTTGCAAACAAACGCCCACCGCTGTGCCCCATGCTCGGTGCATTTGCGGCCGTTGCATAGGTTGATCGAAGGCGGGGCGGCTGTCGCTGATGCCTTACTTGTGCAAAAGAATTGCTGCCAGGAATCGGTGTGCCCTTTACGTAGGCCCCAAAAAACGATGCCTTTCAAAAGCACTCGGCTTTCCATGCCGTGAGCCATGTGCCAGCTTGTAAAGCGCGGCGTGCTGGCCTCGAGCCTTCCGAGCGAGCGGGTCAAGGGGGCCAGTCAACTCGACGGTAATCCTGGAGGACCTGGTGACTGCCTGACTGTATGTCTCCTTCTCCAGCGCGGTTCCTCCTCAAAGCGCGGTCGCGTTCGGATCGCTCGCTTATTCCTATTGCTTTGCAACCCTCCCTCCGGTGTCGTCTGCGGAAGCCGGCGACGATACAACCCGCCAGATCGCAAATGGCGCGCTCCTGGCTGCCCCTTTCGGCCGTTGCGGCCGTGATGCTGCTGCTGGGTTGCCTCCCAAGCGGCCATGCCATCGGGCAGCTGTGCAACAAGGACGGCAAGCCCGCGCCTCCGCTCAACCCGCGCGTCACCAGGAACGAGATGCTGGCCCCGGAGAACAAGTGGGCGGGTGAGTCGGGGCAGCTTTGTGTCACAAACGCGCGTCACCGGGGCACACGCCAGTCCGCGCAGCCGGCCGCCGCCCGAGTAGTTGGCGGCGTGCGCCCGCAGGCCCGAGCCGGCACTGCATGCGCGGCCCCAAACGGCAAACTCCCCCCGCAACCCGCCGAACCGCGCAGAGGTCACCCTCTCCTTTGACCAGCCCCAGGTCAGGGACAACTCCCTCGGCTGCGCGACCACCTACCGCGTGGAGCTGCTGGAGAACGGCCAGCCCATCGTGAAGCAGTGGGTCGCCTCGCCGGGCCCTATGCAGGAGCGCATCGACTTTGCGAGCAAGTTCAACCCCGGGAAGACCTACACGTGAGGCCGCGGCCCGCTGTGCCGGCGCATGCATGCGCGCGCGCGCGCGCGCGCCTCGCCTCGGCCGCCGTCGGCGCGCGTGCTCGCGCCGCCCAGCCCCGCCGCGCTCATCCCCGCGCACGCCTCCGCCGCCGCCAGCCCCGCCTTCTGAAGCGGCGCCCCGCTTGCCCCTTCCTCCCCTTCCTCCCCTGCCCCGCAGCTACCGCGTGTCTTCGGTCAACGGCAACCCCCAGCCCCCCCGCGAATCCGACTTTGCCTACACCTCCCCCTTCACCACCGCCCAGCCCCGCGGCGGCAACCACGGCGGGGGCTGGCCCTCCGGCCCCGGCCAGCAGCTGTGCAACAAGGACGGCAAGCCCGGGCAGCCCGGGAACCCCCGCGTCGTGCGCAACGAGATGCTTGGGCCCGAGTACAAGTGGGCGGGTGAGTTTGTTAGGGGGGTAAACTCCCTTGCAAAGCCTTTTCAATGAATCCTTTGAAACTATCAAAGATATCTGGGGCTTGCGAGGCGTTTTCAACGTTGCCGGGCTCCCTACCGAGCATATCTTGTTGCAAGCAAGTTGCCTCACCTTCGCCCCCATACCAGAGGGGATAACGCTGCCCCGCCCTCCCACTGACCTGGCGTGCCGCCCCTCGCCCTCCTCCCCATTCCTCCCCCCGCAGAGGTGACCGTGCAGTTTGACGTGCCTCAGGCCAAGGACTCCAGCCTGGGCTGCGCCACCATGTACAAGGTCGAGCTCCTCGAGGCCAACAACAACTGGGTGTCCAAGGAGTTTGTCAAGCCCGACGGACCCGCGGCGGCGCAGGTCAACTTTGCGCGCAGGCTGTCGCCCGGCAAGACCTACTAGTGAGCTTTGTTTGGGGGCTCGGGGCGTGTTTTGTGTCGGCGCGCAACAAAGCTTTGTGGCCGGCGGCTGCCTGCGCAGGCCGTCGCCCAGCGTGCGGCGAGCCCTCTGCTCTCGCGCAGACACATGAATTTTGACCTTGCCGGCGCAAACAAAACCACCCGAAACCCCCGCAGCTACAAGATCACCGGTGTCAACGACATGGTCAACCCCAACCGCGAGTCGGACTCCGCCTACACCGGCCGCTTCACCACGGCCGCAATGATGGGGGCGACGCCCTACGGCCGCCGCATGGCCATGTGAAGCGGCGGCGCCGTGCGCAGCGCCGCGGCAAAAACGACCCTCGTCGCGCCCGCTGTCAACAGATGCGGGCGCTTTCCCCTGCTGATGCTCGGAACATTATTGGAGCAGGTTTTGAATCTGCAGGCCCGCAGTGCGGGGCTCGTGCAGCCGATCGCTCCACACACCATACCCCGCCCCAGTTGACGGCTTGCATCAGCACATGCCAGCTCGAACCAACTGAATATGCCTGTGCCTTTGCATTCAGCATTCACCGCTCAGCAGCTGCCCGGATGTAAGAGATCAGTCGTGCGCTGTCTTTGAATCACAGCCATCACCACAGCCCGACCGCGTGCGCGTGGGAAAGTGTTACTCAACGGTGGCCCCCTCAAAAGCTGCACCCCATGCGCCCGCCTGCCGCCTACAGTTGCATGCCGTACGCAGGACGGGCCGGCCGCCCTGGAGCCGGCGCCGCCGCTGCCACCGCGCAGCGCTCGGCGCGACCCGACCGGCCTAAAAACGCCGCCGCCAGCGCCGCCGTTGCCGCCGCCGCCGCCGCCGCCGCCCCGCGCCCCCACCCGGCCCCGCCCGCCCCGCGCGCCGCACGCGCGCCCCCGCCGGGCCGCCTCACGCGCCGCCCCCCGGCCCCGTCGCCGCTGCCGGGCGCGTGCGCGAGACCAGCTGTTCGAGCGAGATCACGCCGTCCAGCACGTGCCACCGCGCCGCGTCCCCCAGCCGCTCGTGCTCCTCCAGACTGATCCGCCCCCCGTCCGGCCCGACCGGCGGCGCGCCGCCGGGCGGCGCGCCGCCCAGCACCGCGCAGACCGCCTCGAGGTGCCGCAGGTAGGGCGCCGAGGCGGCGTCCCCGCCGTAGAGCTCAAACAGGCGCGCCTCCGCCTCGGACGCCGCCTCCAGAGGGTGCACCGCGCACGGCGGCTGCAGGTGCGCCGCGAGCCGCGCGAGCGCGGCGTCGCGCGCCGCGTCGCCGCGGGGGCGGAGGGGCAGCAGGTCGCGCAGCGGCGCGGGCAGCCCCGGCGACGGCGGCGGCGCCGCGGCGGCCGCGGCGGCGGGCGCGGCCGAGTGCGGGGCGCCGTCGACGTCCATCGGCGCCTCGCCGCCGGCGTGCCCCTTCGCTTCCTGCTCCTGCTTGGGCTGCTGCTGCTGCTTTGGCTGCTGCTGCTGCTGCTGCTGCTCCTTTGGCTGCTGCTCCTGCTGCTGCTGCTGCTGCTGCTGCTGCTGCTGCTGCTGCTGCTGCTCCTGCTGCTGCTGCTGGCCCGTTTTGGCCTTCGTGCCGAAATGGTCTGCGATGCGGTTGACCAGGCGCTCCAGCCGCAGCCCCTCGTCATCCAATTGCAGGCCCAGGGTCGACCTGAGCAGCTTCAGTGCCTTCAGCTGCCTCACAAACACCTCGCCCGCCGGCGTCGCCGCAAACGCCGCCGCCGCGCCGCCGCCGCGCGCGCCGTCCGCGGCGCACGCCGCCTCGAGCGGCTCGAGCGCCGCGGCCACGTCCGGCGCGAGCGACGCCACGTACTTGGTGTTGTAGAGGTTCACGGCGTCCTCGTACTCTTTGTTCGCCTCGGTGATCGCCTCGGCGCGGCGGCTCTTGGCGGCGTTGACGGTGCGCCGGTAATGACCCCCCAGCTGCCCCACCGGGCCGGCCAGCTCCTGGCAGGCGCTGGCAAAGGGGCGCTGCTCGACGGGCAGCGAGCTCAGCTCCATCGGCGGCGGCACCAGGTTCTGCTGCGCGGGGGGCGCGGCCTTGGGCGCCTGCCCCGCGGCGCGCGCCGCCGCGGGCGAGCCGGCGGCGGCGGCGGCTGCGGCAGCGGGGCCGCCGCGCCTCGGCCTCGAGGCCGCGGCGGGGGCGGGGGCGCAGGCGCGCTTGGCCTGCGGCGGCTTGGCGGGCGCCTCCCGCTCCTCCCCATCCTCCTCCTCCTCCTCCTCGCTCCGCGAGCGCTGCCGCTTCATCACACGCGCGCCTCGGCCGCCGCCCGCCCGCTGCTGCTGCTGCTGCCCGGCCGCGCCCGCCGCGTCGTCCTCGTGCCGAGGGGAGGCCGGGGCCTCCGGCCGCGCCGCGGCCGCGGGGCCCGCCTCGCCGTCCTCGCTGGGCGGCTCGTGCTTCACGCCGCCCTCCTCACTGCTCCGCTCGTCCCCCTCCTCCGACGCGCCCGCAGCGGCGGCCCTGGCGGGGCCCCTCCTCCTGCCCGCCGCGGCCGCCCGCCGCGGCGGCGCCTTTTTGGCAGAGCCGCTGCGCCGCGCACCGCCGCCGCCGCGCGCGCCGCCGCCGCGCGCGCCGCGCGGCGTGCCGCTCTGGCCGCGCGGCGTGCCGCTCTGCTCCTCCTCGGTGGCGGGCTCGGTCGTCAGGTGGTCGTCCTCGTCATCGCCGCCGTCTGTGCCTGCATGCGGCAGCTTCTGCTGCTGCTGCTGCTGCTGCTGCTGCTGCTGCTGCCTGCCCCTCGCCCGCGTCTCCCGCTGCGGCCGCCCGACCTCTTTAGAAGGGTCCAGCATTTCTGGCCTGTGGATCGCGCGCCCGCTCCTCCTGCGCCCCGCCTGCGCGGGCTGCTCCCCCGGCGCGGCCTGCTCGGGCGCCTCGGGCTTCACCGCCGGGTCGGCCGCGCCGGGCGGCGGCGCCCCCGCGCCGGCGCCGTCGCGATCCGCCGCCCTCGCGTGAGGCTCGGCGGATGCGCTGCGCTGCCGCGGGTCCTGCGGGAGCAAGGTCGGGGGGTCCGGTGAGGGGTGCCGTGCGGTGCGGGCCACAGCGCGGCGCAGCGCGGCGCGGCGCGGCGCAGCACGGTCGCCCTCTCGCCCACAGCCCCGCCCACCTCGCGCCGCACGGTCGCCATCAGGGGCTTCTCATCCTCGTCCTCGTCCTCCTCGGGAGGCGAGGGGGCCGGCTGCTGCGGCTCCTGCTCCGCCATCGATCTGGTGTTTGTATGTTGCCTCGCTGCAGCCGTTTCTTCAAAGCAACAACTGTTTAGCGGGCACGTTGCAGTTGGCCCTTTGACAGCCTCGGTTCCCGGTGTTGAACCGGCCCCACGATACCGAGCTGCGGTGAACCGGCCTCGCAGGCCCGCAGGACGCCCCCCAACATGCTCAAGCGCGTGTTCGAGTCCCCCTCGGCGACGCTGGACGGCGCCACGTTCGAGGCGCTCCTGCAGCGGCGCAAGCTCTCGGAGGCGCGCTCCGCCGTGCTCGACGGCGGAGCTGCGGCGGCGCGCCGGCGAGCGGCCAAGCGCCGGCGCGGCGAGCCCAGCAGCAGCAGCAGCAGCAGCAGCAGCAGCAGCAGCAGCAGCGGCGGCAGCGATGGCAGCGGCAGCGGCAGCGAGGGCGCCGCCAGCGGCAGCGGCGAGGGCTGCGGCAGCGGCAGCGGCGACGCCAGCGACGGGGACAGCGCAGACGCCACCGCGCTCCGGCGCCTGCGGCGCCGCTCCTCCGGCGGCGCCGCCCGCGCCGCCGGCCGCGCCCCCAGCCCCGAGCCCCCCGCGATCGACCCCGAGTGGCAGCGGCAGCAGCTGTCGGAGCTGCGGCGCTGCGTAGAGGAGGAGCAGGAGGCGGCGCGCGCCGAGCGGCGCGCGGAGCGCGAAAAGCTGGGCGGCGAGCAGCGCGCGGTGACTGAGGAGCTGTCAGAGCTGCGGGACCGGCTGCAGGCCATCAAGGGCGAGAAGCACGATGCGGTGCAGCAGCTGAAGCGGGTGAGCGCGCGGCGGCGGCGCGCGCGCGCAGCGCCTTGGACGGGGTCGGCTCCAGCGGCTCGCGCCGAGCTGAAAGGGGGGTAAATCCCTCAGCAGTGCGCCCGGCGATTTGGGACGCCATTGGTTACGCCCCGACCCGCCCCGCTCTTTCCAACACAGGTTATGCAGCAGGAGCGCGAAGCCCAGCGCGCAGCGGCGATGGCAGCACAGGCTGCGGCGGCCGCGCAGCAGCGGGAGCAGCAGCAGCAGCAGCAGCAGCAGCAGCAACAGCAGCAGCAGCTGCTGATGCAGCAGCAACAACGGCAGCAGCAGCTGCAGCAGCAGCGGCGCGAGGCGCCGGCGGCGATGCAGGCCGTGACGCCGCAGCAAAAGCAGCAGCAGTCGTGGGGCCCGGGCGCCCTCCAGCAGCAGCGCTCCGCACCCCCGGGCCTGATTCCCCCACACCCCTCAATGCCAGCGGCACAGCAGCAACAGCAGCAGCAGCAACTGCAGCAGCAGAGCGGCGGTTGGTCCGGCGGGCAGCAGCCCCGCCAGGGCTGGCGGGGAGGGCCGGGGGCAGGCCCGCCGCAGGCGGGCCCTGGGTGGGTCGGCGGCCCGGACGGCCACCGGGGCGGCGGCCCGCCGCCGTCCCTGGAGCGGTCCCCGAGCTACGGCCCGGGGGGCCGCGGCGCCGCGCAGCAGTGGCAGCCGACGCCGCCGCCGCAGCGGCGGCCGCCCGCGCTGCCGCCCGGCTTTGGCGGCGCCGGGGGAGGCGCGGCCAGCGGCGGCGGCGGCGGCGGGCCGGGCATGCAGCGGTCGCAGAGCCTGCAGCTGCCGCGCGCGCAGCACGGCATGGATGCAGAGGAGGGGGAGGCGCCGACGTCCCCGGGCTGGGGCCCGCGCAGCAGCGGGCCCTCGCCGCGCGACGGCGGCCCCCCGCCGCCCCACCCGGGCGGGCCCTGGTACGGCGGCGGCCGCGGCTACGGCGGCGGGCGGTGGGGCCCCGGCGGCAGGGGCTCGTATTCGATGCGCGGCGGGCGGTACGGCGGCTACGGCGGCGGCGGCGGCGGCGGCCCGGGAGGCTCTGGGTATTGAGCGCTGCTGAGTTTGGCGGTTGTGTGCCGGCGTTGCGCCGGCGTTGGTCAAAAGGCGTTCAATGCACTTTGCCGCCCGTTTGCCGCCGACGCCGCAAAGGTCAGGCGCCACCCCGGCAAGAGATGCGGCAACGCCAATTGTAACTTGACGTTGTATTGAAGGGCGTGGTACGCGTCAGCCTGTTACACCCGGCGTCAGATCATACGGCAGTCTCGGGCCGAGACCGGGAGGGGCGCCTTTCTTCTTGGGCGCAGGACTATTCGCAGACCGACGCTTGCAAGCTCACCGTCAATCGAGCAGCCGAAGCCCGTCACGGTCCGCGCGTCCACGCGGACCTTCTGCGCGCCATCCCCCGCGCCCAGGCCCCTCCGCGCCCGCGCCTGCAGCTGCGTGACGCGTGTGGTCGAGGCGCTCCTAGGCCCGCACGCCAGCGGCTGACGGCCCCCCGATCGCGCAGCGCGCTGCGGCGGAGCAGCGGGAGCGGCGCAGCAGAGCATAGCGCGTCGCCGGCGCGGCGCACGGCGCGTGCCGCACAGCCCTGGTCCGGCCCCGCGCCGCGATGAAGGGCAAGCGCGAGCGCGAGGAGGCATGCAGCACGTGCGGCCACTATCACGACGTGAGCGGTCGGGCGCGGGGGCCCGCCCTGCTCCGCCCGCGCTGCGCCCACAGCGCTGGGCGGCGATGCATGCGCGCGTGCGCGCAGCGCGGCGCCCCGCCCCCTCGCCCCATGCGCGCGAACGCGAGCCCCCCGCCTCTTTGCGCCCCGCCCGGCAGTACGAGGGCGGCGAGCCCTGCAAGGTCTGCGGCCACGTGCTGACCACGGCCGCGTCCGGGCGGCCAGAGTCGGTGATGCCCACCACCGTGGTGCCCGGGTTCCTCTACCTCGGCAGCTACGACACGGCGTCTAGGCAGGAGCTGCTCAAGGCCATGCAGATAACGGACATACTAAACGTGCGCATAGACAGGGGGGCGGAGGGCGGCGCGCCCGTGTGCCTTGCAGACAACACGACTTGTAGCCAGGCAGCCGCGCATGCGCGATGCAGCCGCATCACACAGAGGGCCTGCGGACGTGGCTTGTGCGCATGGCCTGGCGGCCACGCATGCGCCTCGGCACCCCCCCCCCCAAACCCTTCTCCTCGCCCTCCCTCCCTCCCTCTCGCGCGCGCAGACGGTCCCGGCCTGCCAGCCGCTGTTCAGGAACACCTTCAACTACCACACAGTCTCGGTGGCGCCGCCGGACTTTGAGGAGTGCTTCGAGTTCCTGGGTGCGGGGAGGGGAGGGGGCTCGGTGCCGGGCTGTGGCCGCGGCTGAGGGCAGGGGGCGCGCGCAGCGGCCGCTCCGCACGACAGAAGAGCTGCGGCAGCCATGCGCGTGGCTGCGCACTTGAATCGTCCCCCGCTCACGTCCGCCGTCGCACTGCCGCCGCCGCCGCCGCCGCCGCTGCTGCGCAGACCGCGTCAACAGCGCCAACCGGCGCGTGCTGGTGTACTGCATGACGGGAATATCAAGGTGGGGGCATGGGGGAGCGCATGGGGCATGCATGGGACCTGCGCACCTGCCGCATGCGCGTTGCAGCCGACGGAGGCCACTGCCCCCCCCCTGGACCTTATGCCACACCCTCCTCCTCTTTTTGAGAGCCCCCCTGACTTCAGCGCCGATCACCCAGCACCAAGCCAGCACCCACCCACACCACCAAACCGTGCGTTTTGCTGCCAGGGGCCCTGCCGTAGTGATTGGCTACCTGATGAAGCTGCGGCACTGGCGGCTGGCAGAGGCGTACAAGTGGGTCAAGGACAAGCGGCAGTCGGTCAACATCACGCCAGGCGAGGGCGCGCGCAGCACGTGGTCCGCCGCGGCTTGGCTTGGGGCCTGGCCGCGCGTTTTGAGGGGGCTGGGGCAGCGGCATCCCTGTGCCGCGCCGACCAGCCGAGTCCAACTCAACCAGTTGAGCTGGGCTTGCCTTGCCGCATCGCTGCCGAGCCGTGGCGCCCTCTGCTGCACAGCGGCCCTAAACTTTCCCACTCCACCCCCCCGCAGGCGACACCAAGCGCCTGATGGATTTGGAGGTGGAGCTGCACAACTCGTGCTCAGTGCCCTTTGGGCTCGCGGCCGTGACGCTGCCGGGTGAGCCGCCGCCGCCGCCGCCGCCGCTGTCGCGCGCCTGCGGCGCAGGGAGGGTGGGGAGAGGAGGGTACGCCCCCGCCGTTCGGCCCGTGGCTCGCAGCACGCAAGGATATGGAATCCTGCCGCGTCAACTTGAAAGCCGCCGGCGCTGTGACGTCAGCCCTTTATGCCGCTGCCCTCGCCCACAGGCTCTCTCTTGTCGGCGGCCTCGCCACCTCAGCCCGGTCAGCTGCATGTGGGGCAGCAACAGCAGCAGCAGCAGCAGCAGCAGCCGGGGGGCGATGCCGCGTCGCCCAACGGCATCTTTGGCGGCCACCAGTGGCACAGCAGCAGCGGCGCGGCGCAGCCGCCGGTGTTTGGCGCCGCGCCCGCGCCCGCGCCCGCGCCGGCGGGCGGGCACGCCGCTTTTGGCGCGGGCGGGCAGCACCCGGGCGGGGAGCACTCCAGCGAGATGGAGACGTGAGGCGGGGGTCTCTTCCGGCGGCAGCTGCCGGCCGGAACTCGGCCACCCCAGCCCGGCGCAACCAGGCACAAATAACAGCACATCACCCCTGCCGGTTTCGAGGCGCACCGTGTGCATAGGCATTTTTTGTCCTTCTCCCAGCAGCATCAGTGGCAGCGGCGCAGCGGCGGTCGCGGGCGCGGCATCCGAGGCGGCAGCGGGGCGTCAGGCTGCAGCATAGCATAGCCCCCGCAGCATGCCGCGCGCGTTTGCGCGCGGCGCCTTTGTACCATTCGCCGGTCAAACGCCCCCCCTTTCAGCACCGCGGAGTTCGGCTTGCCGCGCGGCGTAGAGGATGTAATCCAGACCACAGACCGCTGTTGCAGGGGAGAACAGGCTCGGCGACGGCCGAGGCGGGAGCGGCGGCGAGCGGGTGGCGCCCCGGGTCACCGCGTGCCGGTTCAAACAAGTCGATCCACGGACTGTTTGACAGGAAACGTTTCTTTTTACGCACGGCACTGCACGGGAGTGAACGCGGCCGCGTCCCTCGCACATAAACTCTCTCCGCTCGCAGCGTCTGCTACCGTGCCGCGGGCGGCACATTCACCGCCCGAAAGCACGGCATGATCGCCTTGCACGGTCTGCAGCAGCAGGGGCTGGGCGGCTCCGCGCGGCGGGCCCGACGCAGCGGCAGCGGCGCGCCTGCGCAAGCGCAGCCCCGCCGCCGGCCGCGCTTGCCGGCGGCGCGCGCCGTTGGCGGCGGCGGCGGCGGCGCCTACAGCAGCAACCTGGGTGTGCTGGCGCCCACGGCGGTGCCGGACGCCCCCACGATCGAGATCGATCCCTACTTTTCGCAGCGCGTGTCACCCGAAAGGTGCGGGCGCCCCCGCCGCTGTTCCGCACCCGCCGCCGTTTCGCGGCGCCGCGGCGCACCCCGCGGCCGCGCACGCTCCGCCGGCAGCTGCCGCCTCCTCCCGACCCGCCCACCCACGCACACACACGCACACCCGCAGCTTTGCCAACCGCGGTTATGCAATCGACGGCGGCACCGCGTTTGTCAACGTGGCGCTGCTGCTGGTGCTCGTGGCGCTGGCGACGGAGCGGATCTTCGGCCTCGACAAGGCGCGCCGCGGGAACCTTCAAACCCCCCTGCGCTTCGGGTTTCGTTGGGGACTGCCGCCGCCGGCGCCTGCGGCCGCGCGCCTGGACGCACGCACGCACGCCCCTCACCCAACACACACACACACATGCAAGTGGGGGTTTGCTGTCATGCCGTCGTGCGTCTGCGCATTCACATTCACACACGCGCGCGCTCGCAAACGCACGCGCAAAGCGCAGGTGATCAACGAGGCGCTGCGCAAGTGGGCAGACTCGCGGAAGGAGGCGCGCCGCAACGAAGTCTACGACGCGCGCCAGCGGCTGGAGCAGCGGTGGGGGGACGACGACGGCGGCGGCGGCGGCGGGGGCGGCGGCGGCGAGGGCGGCAGCGGCAGCGCGGGTGGGGGACGCGGCGGCGGCGGCGGCGGCGGCGGCGGCGGCGGCGGCGGCGGCAGCGGCGGCAGCGGCGGCGGCGGCAGCGGGCTGTGACAGAGTGGGAGACCCGTACCGAATCGTCCCCTGTTTTTGGTCAAGACTATGTTACAGGTCTGGCGGTGCGGTTCCGCAGTTGGCTGAGGGCTCGAGGGGAAATGAGCTAGCTGACAAGGTGCAAAGCCTCAACACAGGGGTTTCAGTGGGCAGCGGCAGTGCGGAGGTCTTGCAAAAACGTAAAAGAAGGCAGAGGGCAGCACGGCAAGGCTTGGACGAATTGGAATGAACGGAACGCAAGTGGGGTTGGTGGTTGGCAGGCTGGGGAGAAAGCCAAGGCCTTTGCGCTCTCGGGGTGCAAGCAATGGCTCAACACGTGGAGAGGGGCCAGGGGAGAGCACCGTGCTGCTGGCGCAAAAAAAAACTGAAAGGATGCAGCGGCTCAGGCGCGCATCCGCCTAGCTGGCAAGGCACGCACCCGCCGGCGGCGTGCGACGACGTGCACGCCGCCCGAGAGGCAGCGCGAGGGGGCCACGCGAGGCCCCTGCCCCGCCCTCCCCGCCGCCGCCGGCGGGCAGTCACCGGAGCCCGTCCGGCTCCTCCTCCTCTTCCAACGACCGCACCGCGCCGCGCGCCGCGGCCGCGTCGCCCCAGAGCACCGCAAACTTGACGCCCCGGCCACGCGACGGCGGCGCTGCGCGGCGGCCGCGGCGGCGGCGGCCGGGGCGGCGGCGCGCAGCGCGAGTGCGCGCTCCAGATGGAGCGCGTCGGCGCTGGTGAGGTGCGGCAGAGGCAAAGGCGGGGGTGGTGCGGGGGCTGCCGCGGGCGGCGCCGCCGCCACCTCCCGCCGCGCTGCAAGCGCCGCAGCCCGCAGCGGCAGCATTGGAGCACGCGCCACGACGGCGCGCGTGGGATTGTGATGTCTGGTGCAGGAGATCGGTGCAGCAAAATCTGCCTCGGCCAAAGTACGACAACGCAGCGCTCTGTTTTCAACGCTGCGGGGCTGGGAGGGGGCAGGTTGCAGCACAGATCAGAGCCCGCAAAGATGTGGGCGGCGCGCGCACCAGAGCGGCTGTTGTCGCGCCGCCGCAGCGCGGCGTGTTATGGAGGCAGCGCTGAGTGCAGGCAGCAGCAGGCCCGCCGCTGATCGTTTGACCGTTTTGACTGTAGCCAGGGCTCTTCCCTGAGCTGAATCCACCAGCCGCTTGGGGCGCCCACGGGCAGGGCTCGAGCCGCGCGCTGTTGGATGTGGGGCGCGTGGGGTCGTGGCATGCCGCTGAGGCGGTGGCAGCTGCCGTAGGCGCCGTCTGACGCACGCGCGTGATCGCGCCGCCCTGCGCGGCGCCCCACGCTACTGGGCGCCCAGGATTGCGTGAATCGGCTTGCCCTGAGATTCTGCTTGCGGCGGCAGGCTGCAGCGGCGGCGGTCGCGGCGCGCTCGCGCCGCGCCGCCGCGCCACCGTCGCCGCAGCGGCTGGGGCAGGCGAACCAGCGGCAGATGCGCCAACCCCGTATGCCTCCGGATCGGCCCGTCGACGTCTCAAAACGTTTGTTCGAAGCAAACTATTGCCTAGAACACCCTCCGCAGCCTCGCCCCTGCCTTCGTGGGACCTGCACCACGGAGCTCGCGCCTCGCCCGGCGTGTTCACGGCGCCTGAGCGCCAGAGCAGGACGCCTAGCACCTGCCTGCGTGTATCTGCGACCTTTTAGCGGCCGCCGGCGGCCCCGGAGCCGCTGAGGTCGAATTTGTCAGCGAGCAAGCACCCGCCGAGCGAGCCCCCGGCCGGAGCAGACGACCTGCGGGCCGGTCGCGATGGTGAGGGGTGTTGAGGCGACTTATATTAGCGGTGCAGCGGGCCATCGCGGGGCCAGGGCGAGCAGGGACGGGGTCAAACGCTTTTGACCTATCCCTGCAGCCGCGAGCCAGCCCTACCCGATATCAACCGCACGGGAAGGACCGTGCCCGCAGCTGGCCGCCGTGGGGATGCGTCCAACGCGCCGCTTGGGCGACGCTGAGACCCACACCGACCCGCGCCGACGCGCGCCGCAGGCTCGCTCGTCCCTCGCCGACGTGCGTGCGGCGGACCGGCTGGGCTGCACCCTCCGCAGCCTGGTCGATGCCGTGGAGAAGGGCAGCCCCCCGGCGCATGGGGAAGCGACCTACGGAGCCACGCTGGAGCGTGCGCTGGGCGCGCTGCGCGGCGACCTGGCCCTGCCGCGGCGGCGCTGGCTGAGCCTAGCGGCGGACCTGCGCGCCGCCAAGCGCGGCACCATCGCGCGCCTCGCCGCGCTGGCGCAAGAGGCCAGGCAGCAGATGCCTGACGCATATGCGGTGTGTGCCCAAGGCGTGGGGCCGTGCGCGCTGCGGGGATGGGCACCGCGCGCCGCAATGCCGTCCGATAGCGGACCAGAGGCGCTGCCACCACTCGCGACAAACCCGCACACTCACCGCGCTGCCCCATCCCCCCGCCTCACTGCCCCCACCTGCAGAAGGTGATCAGCTCTGAGGACACCTTCGCGGCGCGGCTGGCCGCCTCGAGCTGCCTGCTTTCCGCGGTGCAGGCGCTCACCGACTGCGCCGCCGTGCTTCGCAAGTGGGCGGGCACAGTCGGCGATCTGCCGTCCAGGTGGGTTCCAAGCGCGCTGCCAGAACACTTGAGCTGCTGTCGCGGGGTATGCGGGGGTCTGCCCGCCTGGCGCGCCACGCCGCGCCTCAGCTTGGCCATGGAAGTCCTTCGGCAGGCCGCGTGCCAACCGCGCCCCCGTGCCCGATCGCGAACAAAAGCAGGTCAGCCCAGGGCAAGGCCAAGGGGATCCTGGTGGCCCTCCTGCAGGCCGAGGCTGCGCGTGTGGAGGGCCTCGTTCCTGAAGCCACGGTTGACGAGGTGCGCGGCTTGCGGCTCGGGGCGGCAGCGGCGCACGGGCCGCCGGGGGCTGGGGGGCCTCACAACTTGCCAGCTGGCTGTGAGCAGCTTTGCACTCCGCTGCCTGCGGCCCCACCGCGCCCCGCCCTAAAAGCTCATGCGCCGTGCGCGTCCACACCCGCACAAACAGGTGATTAAGTTCCTGGCCGAGGAAACCGGCGAGGAGCTGCCCCCGCTGCAGGAGGAGGACGCCGCTGATGACACCGCGGCCGACGGCGACAGCGACGGCAGCGGCGGCGACGACGGCTCCGAGTCCGCCGACACCGACAGCGGCGATGACGATGGCTCCGCATCCGCCGACGGCGACAGCGGCGGCGTCGGCGGCGACGGCTCCGAGTCCGGCAACGGCGACAGCGGCGACGACGAGGTGGGAGGGGCGGCGCGCGTGGGGCTGCCTGGGGCTGCTTGCGGCGGCACTCCCTGCACAACCACTGCTGCCCACCGGCCGGCCCCTCCACCGCCGACCGCGCTCCCCCCCGCGCGCCAAACCGACGAAAACCGGCAGGGCTCCGACCCCATGACTTTCCTGGGTGACCTGGCGGACGTAATCACCGACCGGTACCGCGAGTACGTCTTTGCGCTGTACCCCCTGCGGGAGGCGCCGCTGCCGGGCGACGACCCCGACGCCACGCAGCAGCGCAGCGGCCGCATCGGCCGCGCCCTGGTGGCGGCGAAGAACGCCGCGGTGGCGGGCATCCGGCGGGTGATTGAGGACTGCGCGCGCGCCCAGGCGGTGCGCAGCGGGGGGCCGGGGTTGCGCGCGTGCGTGCGCACGCGCGCGCCTGGCGGTGGCAACCGCCTTGCTGGCTTGGCAGTGGGCGCGCCGCGCGCCGATCAGCGCGCGACCCCCAGCGCAACCCCACACCCCAAGGCGCCGGCGGACCCAACCAAACCCACCATCCAAACGCAGGCGGCGTCCGGGCAGGACCGCACTGCATACGCGGGGCGCGCCTTTTCTGCGGCGGCGGAGGTGATGGCTGCCTACGCCGCGGCGCACCGCGCCGTCGCCGCAGAGTGGGGGCTCTCTGCCGCCTTCCAGCAGGGGTGAGCTTGCCGCCGACTGGGCACCGGCCTCTGGGCACTGGCCCCTGCCTGCCTGCATGGGTTTTGCTTGCTTCTGCATGCTGGGGTGCTGGGCCGGCCCGCGCCGTGTGATTCGCGATTCCCCCTTGCCCCTCCAAACGGGCCCTGCCCTGCCGCCGTGTCGCAAACCTGACCCCCCGCTTTGGCTGCATCCGCTGCCCGCCACGTAACAGCGCCGGCAGCGATGCGCAGCGCGCGCTGCTGGAGGCCCTGGAGTCCGAGGCAGCCTACCTCGGCTCCATCCTGCGGGCACGCCCAAACACCACGGTGCGGGCTTGCTCTGCGGGCTTTACTTGCGCCCGCGCCGCGCTTGGGCTCAGCTTTGGGTTTGATCGAGGGCGGGGGCACTGCTCCAGACCCGCCCCCTTCGCGCGCTTGGGCAGGGGCGCCACTCACCTGAGCCGCCGCCCCACCCCACCCCCACCCCCCCGAAACGCACCGCGCAGGCGCAGGAGCAGGCGCAGGACCCTCCTCCGCCTCAGGACGGCCGCAGCCTGGCCTGCGCCGCCTCCAACGCAATGTACCACGCCTTTTGGTCCGGCGACGCCGCCGCGGGCCAGGAGGCCGTGGCCAGGCTGATGGGCCTGTGGCGCGGGGCCCTGCCCGAGCTGGCGCCCAGCAGCGCCGACAGCGACGGCCCCGAGGCCGCCGCCGACGGCGAGGCCTGGCGCGAGTTCAGCGCGCCGCTGAGCCCCGAGCAGGCCTGGGAGCTCTACGGCTCAACCTGGGCGGCCGGCGGCGCGGACGGGGCGCTTGAGGTTGTGCGCGACACCGAGGGGCTTTTCGACGCCCTCGGCATCGTCGCGCTTGCCGCGCCGGCGCGCGGCGCGCCGACGGCGGCGGGCGGCCGCACCGGCCTCCCTGCCGCGGCGCTGCTGTTCGGGGTCGGCCTGGGCCAGCCCTACTCCTGCGACGCCGCGGCCAACGCCGAAGAGCTGCAGGCGGCGGCCGACGCCAAGCGGCGGCTCGCCCTCAAGGCGGCCCCCATCCTCATCGACGCGCTGGTGTGCCGCGTCGACGCCGCGGCCGTCGGCGCCGGCGACATGATGCCCCGCGTCGGGGCCTTTGCCGGCATTGCCGAGGCCCTCGAGGGCTTCGTGGGGCGCGTGCCCTCTTGGTGCGCGCCTGACTGCGCCGGCGGCTTTGCCGCCGCGTTTGCGGGCGCGTTTGGGGCGCAGGGGAAGCCGCCGCCGGACGAATCGGTCCACGCGCTGGCCTCGCAGCTGCGCCTCGACAGCGCGGCGGCGATCGCCGCCCCCGGCTGCGTGCCGGAGGACCGCAACCTGCTGATAGAGTTCCTGGACTGCGCCAGCCGGGCGGTGGGGCGCTCCGAGGCGCGCATCGAGGGCGCGGCCGAGTCGGCCAGGGCGCGCAAGGCGGAGGACGCGACGTACGAGATTGGGCTGGCGCTGCGCGCGGCGACGCGGTTCATCGCCACCCGCCTTCCCGAGACGCGCCGCGCGTCCGGCTGGCGCTGCGACGGCGACCCGCGGGCGGCGGCCCCCACGCAGGCGCGGCCCACCGCATACGGCGAGACGGCGACAGATGTGGTTGTGATCGGCTGGGGGGAGCCCCTGCCGGACGCGTGCGCGGGCGCCGCGGCCGACGCGCTGGCGGCGGCGGCGGGGCCAGGCTTCCCGCGGATCACCCTCGAGCCTGCAGCGGCGGCGGCCGCTGACGAGGCGCCGGCGGGCGCGCTGGTGGCCTTCTGCGGCGGCGCCGCCGCGGCCAAGCGCGGGGCCTTTGCCGGGCAGCCCCCCAGCAGCGGCAGCGGCAGCGGAGAGGAGGAGGCGGAGGAGGAAGCAGAGGAGGAGGAGGCAGAGGAGGAGGCAAAGGAGGATGTGCCGCAGCCCACGGCAGCTGCCGACGCTGCGGAATCGGCGGCGGAGGCGCCGGCCGAGGTCTGGCCGGTGGAGGAGGTGGCCGAGGCGGCGGCGCCCGAGGGCCAGGAGGGGGAGGAGGAGGGGGAGGACGGCGGCGGCGCGGAGGCGGCCGAGGCGCCGGCCGGTTTCGAGCCTGCGGTGTCGGGCGCAGTGGTGGAGCAGGGGGCGCCTTCGCGGTCGAGGCGGCGCGGGCGCGGCGGCCGCCGCGGCGGCGGCTGGGCCCTGCTGCGCGCAGGGCGCGCGCTTGCAAAGGGCGTCGCCGCTGCATTTGGCCGCAAGCCCCGCTGAAGGGCGCCGCCGGCTGTTTGTTTTTTGGAGTGTTGAGTCGCGGTTGGGAGGTGACGGGTGATGAGTGGCACGGCCGCCCTGCACAGCGCCACCACCACTCCACCGGCTGACAAAGCCACAGGGGTACCGGCAGCGCGTGTAACAAAGGGTCGGCCACTCAGGGTGCGCTGCGTTTACACCGCCGCGGGGCTGGGAGGGGGTGGGGGTGCAGGCGGGGCGGGGCGGGGCCCGCATTGGGCAGGCGGCGCGCGCCTTGCTACGCCCGCGCGCGCTCCAGCGCCAGCGATCAGCCTGCACAATGAGCTATCCTACCAAAAGCAAATCGAAGCAAAGCGTTGCTATGTACACCCTGTATGCATGCGCCAAGGATTGGCGCGGAACGCTGCGCGCACAACCCCCAACCTCGAGAAACCGCCGCGCGAGCCGCCGCCCCGCACCGCCGGGCAGTTAGTCGCCGATGTCCTCCTGCGCCACGTGGGAGTGCTGCGCCTCGTCCTTGGTCACGCGCCAGAGGTAGTCCGCGTGCTGGCGGGTGCCTATCTGCGCCGCAAAGGCCTCGTCGTGGGTGATGACTATGAGCTGGAAGTTCTCCTGGTCGCGGCGGGACGCCATCACGGTGCGCAGCGCCTCGGCCAGCGCGGCTGGGGGGGAGGTTTTTTTGGGGGGGAAAGGGGAGGTGTTTTAGAGGGGGTGGTTTTGTTTTGCGGGAGGGGAGGGTTGTGGGTTGGGGGGGATGCCGTTGCGCAGCGCCTCGATCAGCGCGGCTGGATGTTGTTTCGGTGGAGGGGCCCGTTTGGGGCTGAGCCAACCGGCTTGGGATGCCGAGGGCGGTGGCTCGAAACCGTTTTTGCGCCCGACCCTCGCCCGGCCCCCTCCCCCACCAAAGCACATGGGCGCGCGCGCGTGCGCAACCCCCAAACCTCCCACACCCACCCGCGTTGGCCGCGTCCAGGTTTGTCGTGGGCTCGTCCAGCGCGAGGATGCCGCAGTTGAGGCAAAAGTTCTCCGCCAGGGCGAGCCGGATGACCAGGGAGGCCAGCACCTGGGGGGGGGGAGGGGGAGGGTGGGGGGGAGGTGTCGGGTTTGCGCCGCGCCACGGGCTTCAGCGCGCGCGGGTGTGTGCTTGACTGTGTTTGGGGAGGGGTGTGCGTGCCGGGTGTGCGCAACACTGTATGAGGGGCGTGCGTGCGTGCGGAAGGGAGCGCAGGGTGGCTGCCCCGCGTTGGGGGGCAAAGCGTTTGGTTTGACCGGGTGTTTGACCGGGTGTTTGACCGGGTGCTTGACCGTCCGCGGGACGGCAGGCGGCGGCAAGCGGCGGCCTTGGCGGCCCCTGCGCGCGCGCGCAAGAGGGGGCGGCGCGCCTTTTGCCCCGCGGAGCAGCGGCCCCGCATGTCCAGCTCCACGCCCCCCTGGTACATGACAACCCTGGGGGGGGGGGCAGCAGGGAGTTTTCAGGGTCGGCCAACCTGGGGCCCAGGTGCATCACTGGGGGGCAGCAGGGGGGGCGGCGGGGACGCTTCCGGGTTTGGGGTTTGTCATCGATCGGCAAAGCCAAACCCAAAACCAGTAGCAGGGGGGAGAAACGGGGGGATTTGGTGGGGGTGGGGCGCGCCCGGCACACCGCCCACGGCGCAAGTTCAAGCAGCTCAGAGGGTCAGGGTTGGCCGGCGGGGGCTCGGGGTCTCAGGTCCTGCTGACGTGGAACCCCCAGCCCCCGCCCAGCCTCCACTGCCCAGCCCCCACTGCCCAGCCCCCCAAAACCGAAGCGAACCCCCCGGCATTCGCGGCCCCCAAAGCCCGAATCATGACTCAACAAGCCCCAGTGAGTCAAGACTCATGAGTCAACGAGCCCGCGAGTCATGACTCATGAGTCAGCAAGCCCCCGTGGCTCATGAGTCGTGGTGTGCGCGCCTGTACGCGTAGGAGCGCGCCCCGTCAGCGTCTGCCTTTATCTGGATGGAGTCGATGTCCTGCCCCCGGTACGTTTTCTGCCACAGCTCCTTCACTGTCTGTGTTGTGGGGGTGGGGCAGCAGTTTTTTGGGGGGGAGAGGTTGGGGTTGGAGCGGTTTTGGAGGGGAGGAGACATGTTCGAGGGGTGTGGGGAAGTGGAGCGGTTTGGGGGGCCGGGTTGAGCGGTTTTGGGGGGGGTGAGAGTGGCTCGGGGTCGTTATGGGCGGCTGCGGGTGGTTGCTGGGCGGGGTGCGGGCGGCCTGCAACCGGAAAACCCATTCGGGGCGCCTCCTCCGCCCGCCCCGTCCCGCCCCGCTCTTTTCGGGCCCAAAAGCAGGCCGCGTCGGCGCTGCGCGCGCGCGCGCCTTGTTTATGTCTGCCATTTTTGTGGTGTGGAACGCCAGCAGCGCCTTTTCGAGGGCCCGGTGGTACTTTTCCAGGTCCTCCGCAGCCAGCCGCGTGGTGGAAACCTGGGGGGGGGGTGTTGTTGGGGGGTGGGTGGGAGGGTTGAGGGTGGGGGGCAACGAAAAGGGAGGGAGGATTTAGGGGGTTTGGGGAGGGTGGGTTCTGGGGGGGGGAGGCGCCAAAGGATGGGGGCATGGTGCCGTGGTTTTGGGGGTGCAGCTGCAAGGAGGAGCAGGGCTTGCGCGGCGGTTTGGTGGAGGGGGGGGAGAAGGCGGGAGTTGTGCGTTATTGCAAAGGCGAAGAGGGGGCGGAGAGGCAGTTAAAGCGGTATATACTTCAAAACTAACTGCGACCCGCCCCCGCCACGCCCCGCCGCCTGTTAACCCGCCAAAACGCCCCCAAAGCGCCCCCAAAACCGCCCCCAAACCGCCCCCAAAACCGCCCCGGTGCAAGCCGCACCGCCAACTCCAGCCGGCGCCACCACAAAGTCGGGCCCGCAAAACCCGGCCCCCGCGCCGCCCGCGCCGGTGCAAAACACTTTGGGAGGCCGATGCACCAAGCACCCTTTCACAAGAGAGCGACAGCTTGAAGATGCTGTCCAAGTGCCCTTTCAAAAGAGAGCGGCAACTCAACGCTGCAGGGCCAGCGCCGCGGGCCCGCCCCACCTGCACCATCATGGCGCGCGTTTTGGTGTCGATGTTGCTGAACTGGGGGGACTGGAGCTCGCCCTCGGCGGCGCGCAGCGACTGGGGGTTTTTGGTGGATGGGTCGGCGGGGGCAGGAGGAGGGTGGGGTTTCGGGCCCAACGGCTTGCCGAACTGTTTTCGGCTGCGCGCAAAACGGCGCAGCCCCGGCCCACCCCGGGCCTGCCGTAAGGCCCAGTGAGCAATCCCGGTGCTTGCCGCCGCAATGGCCGCGGCGGAGGCCCGCGGCGGCCCCGAGGGCGCGCCAGATGGGGCAAACCGCAAGCGGAGCTTGCAGCCCGCGCGCCCGTGCGCAGTCATGCGCACAGTAAGCAAAATGCCGCACGCCCTCCCCCCCCACCTGCCGCTCCACCTCCACGCGCCCCTTGGCCATGTCCTGCCGGCTCTGCAGCTCCCCCCGCTGCCGCTGCAGCCCCTCGTACTGGCGCGTCAGCGAGGGGTGGTCGCCAATCTGGGGGGGGGGGCGTTTGGGGTTGGGGGCGAATGATTGGGGTTGGGTTGTGAATTGGGGCGGGGCGGCGGGACGGGGAGTTGACAGCGATGCAGCCAAAACAGCGTTGGCGCACAGCGTGGGTCGTCCTCTCCCCCCCACCTGCGCCTTTTGCGTCTCCAGCTGCGCCAGCTGCTGCTCCAGCGACCGCTGCTTCTCAGAGGTGCGCCTGGGAAGGCAGGTGGAACAGGAGGAAAGGAAAAGGGGGTCGTTCGATCACAATCCGAAGCGGCTATCTGAAAACCCCTCAATATTGTAATAACACAAACACCCACTGCCAGGCTCCATCCCCCGCAGTCCGCATGGCCCCGGTCGGACCGCGCGGCGCGCCCGCAGTCTGCCCGGACTGCCCTCCCCCTCCCACCTGCAGTCCAGGGTGGCGACGATGTCCCGCCGCGTCTCGCTGAGCGTGTTGAGCCCCTCCTGCTTGCGCGCCAGGGCGCGCTCCATCTCATCAACAGCCTTTGGGGGGGGGGCGGTGGGCGTGCGTGGGAGGTGTGTGGGCGGTGCACGCGGTTTCGGCCCGACGGTGCAGTTGCTGGCTGTCTGCAGAGGGGCGCGCGGCTCCCGCAAGCCGATTCGCCTGCCGAAACAACCCCTGAAGCTGGGGCACAACCGTGCGCCGCGCAGCCCGCGCGGCACCGCCTGCGGCGGCACGCGCCCCCTATGCGCCACCCCACGCGCCCCTCACCCTGTGCGCCTCCTCTATCCGCCTGTTGAGCGCCTCCGTCTCCGCCGCCACCCGCTGCAGGTCACCCTCCGCCCCCCCGGCGCCGTACTCATCGATGGGGCGGCAGCGGGCGGCCACGGCGTCGCGCGCAGACGCGACCTCGCTGGTTTTGGGTTTGGGTTTGGGTTTGGGGTTTGGGGTTTGGGGTTTTGGGTTTGGGGTTTGGGGTTTGGGGTTTTGGGTTTTGGGTTTTGGGTTTGGGGTTTTGGGTTAGGGTTTGGGTTTGGGGTGGGGTTGCCGGTCGTTTGGTGGGTATGCCCAAGTTTGGGGCCTCGAAGCAGGGGGCAGGGAAGGAGCACGCGCCATGCGGCCCGGCAGCTGGGGGAGGGCCGGCGCCCAATCGCGCGCCCCAGGCTTGCGGCCCTCTTTCGCCCCCCGCCGCCGCCGCCGCCGCTCCTTTCGCATCCGCACGAATATGTAAACGCGCGCACCGTATGCGCGCGTCGACCGCGCCCTCCCGCTGCGCCGCCGCGGCGCGCGCCGCCGTGCGCCGCTCCACCGCGGCGTCGCGGGCGGCGGTCAGCGGGGCGGCTTCGCGGCCGGCCGCCTCTGCCGCCTCTGCGGCGTCGGCCTTTTGGAAGGGGTTGGGATTTCATCGGCAGATTCATGCTTTAAGGGGTTGTGGTTTCAGGGGTTGGCGGGGTTCCCAAGGTTGCAGCGGCCCCTCACGCCAGCGCAAACCCCCCTTACACGCACGAACCAATCCCACACAAAGCCGGGGCCAGGGCAGCTGCGCACCTGCTGCCGCGCGATGTCATCCAGCCGCCGCTGTAGGTCCCCCCGCCGCCTCACGCGCCCCTGCAGTTGGTGTTGTGGTGTTGTGGTGTTGTGGTTGGATGGTTTGGTGTTGTGGTGGCGTTGTGGTGTTGAGGTGTTCGTGCTCCCAACGCATAACACCCAAACAAACCTCCACAAAAAACCCCACAACCCCCCGCCCACCTGCTGCCGCATGAGCTCCTGCCCCAGCTCCGCCACCCTCACGTTGAGGGCCATCACCTCATCGCGCGCCTTGGCCTGGGGAAGGGGGTGAGCAGTGGGATTGCGGTGTTGCTTTGAAAGTCTTAGTGGCGGCGCTGCCGGGCGGTGTCAGGGCCTCTGCCGCCCCAGCCCCCAACGCACAGGACGCCCGCGCTCGACCCCCCACAACCCACCCCCGCGCCCCACCCTGCCCCCAGACGCCCGCGGTTGGGGTTGTGGCGGCGACCGTCACAGCCGCAACCTCCCCCAACTGCCACGCTCGCAACCCTCCCACCCCCAACCGCGCGCCTGCTTCCTCAGCAGCTGCTCCCTGTCGACCTCCCGGTGGCTGCGCCGCGCCTCCACCTCCCCCAAATCGGCGTCGACGTCGGCGACGCTGCGGCCGGCGGCGGCGGACGCCGCGGCGCGGCGCTCCAGGTCCGACACCTGGCGGGGGCGTGGGTGGGTAGGGGTGGCGGCAAGGGGGCGCGCGCTTTGCGGTGCTTGCGGCTTGGCAGGCGGCTTCTGAAGCCGGATGCTTTGGCGCGCGCGGTCGCTTGGCGGCGGTTTCGGTGGGTTTGATTGATGAGGGGGCGTGCAGCTGAGCAAGGGGCTGGCACAAGGGGTGGGCCCCGCCGATCAACTCCCAAACCCCCAAGCCCTCTCCAGAACCCCGAAACCCAAACACGACCGGCGGCCCGCACCTGCTTCTCCAGCTCCCCAATCGCCCTGTCAAGCGCCGCCGCCTGCCAGCCGACCTCGCCGGCCAGCCGCGCGCAGCGGTCCAGCTCGGCGGCGGAGAGGGCCTCCTCCTCCGCCAGCGACTGGACCTGCGCGTTTGGGTTTGGGTTTGGGTGTTTATGTTTTGTGTGTGTTGGTGCGTTTGCGTTTGCTTTTGTGCGTTTGCGTGTTGTGTCTGCGTTTGCATTTGTGATTGCAGGTTTAAGCCCAACACTGGCAACCACAAACGCGCTTAAAATCCCCCAAAGCTCCGGAGCCCCCCCCTGCGCCGCGCACCTCCGCCTCCGCCGCCGCCACCTGCTGCTGCAGCTCCCCCACCCGCGCCCTCATCGCCGGCAGCGCGGCCGCCTGCTGCGCGTGCGAAGACGCCTTGGGGCGCAGCGCGCGCAGCGCGGCGGCCTGCTCGGTGGCACGGGTGGCCTCTTCTTCTTTGTCGCTGCGCGGCGGTTGCGGGCGGTTGCATGCGCGGCGGTTGCAGAGGGGTTGCGGGCGCGGCGGTCGCAGAAGGGTTGCGGGCTGGACGGTCATAGAGGGGGGTTTGATGGCACGGCCGACCGACGGCGGCCTGCACCGCTGGTGCCCACCAAACCACACACACCCCAAAGCGTTCCCGTAACGCGCACGCAAGCGCCGCCCCAAACCCCCCAAAACAGCCGCCGCCCCAAACCCCCCAAAACAGCCGCCGCCCCAAACCCCCCAAAACAGCCGCCGCCCCAAACCCCCAGCTCACGCAAGCGTCTTTGGGTCCGCCTCCACCTCGGCCCTGAGGGTGGCCAAAAAGTCATCGAAGAGGTTGGTGGTGTCGAAGCAGCGGTGGCACACGGGGCAGCCCTTCTCCTCCACGGCCATCTGCGGGTTATGTTTGTTTGTTGTTGCGATCTTACGCACATCTTTCCGCCTTTCTTTTTCCCGTCTGTTCCTGTTGCTGCGCCCTTTTTGCGTGCTTCATGTGCCGCTCAGCGCTTGCAACGCACGGCTCGAAACACAAAGGCCCCCCAAACACGGCCCTGCACCCCCCCGCCCCCGCGCGCACCTCTATGTGCACTGCCAGGGCGCTCCGCTGGGCCCTGACGGCGATGGCGAGGTGTACAGAACGGTCCTTGATCTGTTTGGGTTTTTTTGGGGGGGGGAGGGAGCGGTTGCGGCGGCTGCGGCGGCTTCGGCGGTTTTTTGCCATTGGGATTCGGGGCCTTGGTGGCATCGACACTAAGCAAGGCGGCCCCCAACCCCCCCCGCCTGCCTGGTCCATCTCCTGCAGCGCCGCGTCAAAGGCCTCCACCCTGCGGTGGGCCTCCGGCAGCAGGGTCGCCTGGACGGGGTGAGGGGAGGGGGACGGGGGTGTCCATGTGGGGCGGAGGGGGCCGCCGCGGTCGAGGCTGATGGGTCAAAGCGCGCGCGAAACCGCTTGCAAGCGACACAGCCCCCAAAAGGCCCCCCTCATCATTCGCAGCCCCCACCTGCGCCAGGCCCGCCCTGAGGTCCTCTGCCAGCTGCTGGGTGGACAGGTGCAGCCGCCCCATCTCAGACGTCTTGGCGGCCAGCTCAGACCTGGTTGGGGTTGGGGAGGTGTTTGGTGTGTTTGGGGGCAGTCCCTTCACGCAAGCATACCCACAACCTCGCCCGCGCCCGCGCCAGCACCCGCACCCGCGCCCGCAACCCCAACCACATCACACCCGCAGACGGCCGCGCCCGCGCCCGCACCGGCGCCCGATCCCGCAACCGCACCCGCACCCCCAACCCCAACCGCAACAAGTGTGGCTCACTCCAGGCCCCTTTTCTTTGCCTCCGCCTGCTGCAGCTTGGCCTTGAGTTTGTCGAGCTCCCCCCGCTGCCGCGCCACCGCCGCGTCCGCCGCCGCCTTGATCCCCGCCGGCGGCGGCAGCTGCGCGCCCCCCAGCAGCTGCTGCAGCGGGGCGCGCTTTGAGGTGAGCAGCGCGTCGAGCTCGGCCCTTTTTGAGGCCAGCTCCTGGCGCTTCAGGCGCAGCGCGGCCGCGGCGTCGCCGACGGCGCTCGCGCGGTCGCGCTCCTGGGGAGTTTTTTTTTAGGGAAGGGGGGGTTGAGGGGGAGTTTGTTTGGAGGCGGGCAGGGATGGAGACGTGCAGGCCCGCGCGCAAGCCGGATGCGAGGAACGGTCCGGCCTTGGTGAGCCCCACAGACGGCTGCCAGGCACCGCAAGGCGCGCGCACAGCCAGGGCTCGTTTGGCCTTCTCCGCCCGCGCCCATCCACAGGCATGCACGCGCGCCAAACACCAAACAAACGCGCAGCACACGGCCAAAACCGGCCCCCCCAGCACACGGCCAAAACCGCCCCCCGGCGGTTGCGTTCGCGTTGCACCCACCCCCCTCAGCTCCTGCATTTTGCGCGCCAGCTCCTCCAGGTCTGACCGCACCGCCGCCAGCTGCTCGTCGTAGCGCGCCTTTGGGTGGGTTGGGGCGGGGGTTTTTGGGTCGGGTTAGGAGGGGTAAACGGAGGGGCGGTTTAGCGGGGTGGGGCGGTTGGGGGGTGCAATCCTAGGCGTGAGAGTGTGGCGGTTGCAGCGTGCGCGTGCAACACCCACACACACGCACACAAGCGCGCACGCGAACGCACACGAGCCCCCTTATACGGGCCCCCCTTATCACGGCGCCCGCCCACCTGCTCCATCTCCCTCTGCTTGTTGAGCAGCAGCTGGTTGGCCGCCTCCACCTGGCCGGACAGCTCGGCGATGGCGGACTCGTCGACGGCGCACGAAGACAGCTGGGGGGGGAGGGTTTGGGGGGAGGGGTGGTTTGGGGGGGGGGTGGGTTTGAGGGTGGCTGGGGACAGGGCAGCCGGAGGAGCGTGGCCTGCACCCGCCCAAGCTGCCCGCCGCCTGCTCAGGACAAGAAAGCCGCCCTCAAACAAGACCCCCGAAAATGTAGGCGTGCACAAACCCTTGGACTCCTCCCCCCCAAAAAACTTAAACAACAACCAAAACACACCTCTGCCGCCACCCCGTCCGCGCTGCGCTGCAGCTGCTGCAGCTGCTCCTGCTTCATCCGCCGCGTCTCCGACGCGCGGCTCAGCGCCGCGTTTGCCTTGTCAACCTCCCCCGTCAGCGACTCATCCTGCCGCCGGTTGGCCGCCTTTGCCTCGGACAGCTCGCGCGCCAGCTCCGAGGCGCGCGCGGACAGCTCGGCGGCGAACGCCTCGACCGCGCTCGGCGGCAGCGGCGGCGGCGGCGCGCCGGCGGGCGCGTGCAGCGGCGGCGCGGCGTGCAGCGGGATGGCGAGGCGGGAGGCGGTGTCGCGGATCAGCGCGTCGCGCGCGCGCAGGTTGGCGGCGTGCGCCTCGGCCTCGGCGGCCAGGCGGCCGTGGCGCTTGCAGGCCTGCCGGGGGGCGTCGCAGCGGGGCGGGCGTGGGGGTCAAAGGCGCGGCGCCGGGAAGGCAGGGGGCAGCGCATTCGACACAGCGCCTGCGCTGGCGTGGCGTTGCAGCAGGGTGAAAATGCGGGAGAGCGCCGCCGCAGCTGCGGCTGGGCATGAGCGGCTATGCAGCAGCAGCAAGCCGTTTTTGCAGTGCGTCACTGAAGGGGCGCAAACCTTTGAGTACTGCTCCTTCAGTGCCTCCGCCTCCAGCCGCTTGCTGCCAGCCTGCGCACGCGGGGTGGGTGGGGTCGCAATGGTGTTGGGGGGTTGTGGCAGCCTGCGTCTGCACGCCTGGCCCATGCCACCGCCGCCTCTTTCTCAGCCGCCCGGGCACGGTGCACGGATTTGGGGGCTTGATCCCCCGGCCGAGGCTCAGGCGGCCCGAGCGGAGGCGAAGGCCAAATCCTGACCCACCTGCCGCGACAGCTCCGCCGCCTCTGCCTGCCGCTCCCTCAGCTGGCTGTCGTACCGCGCGAGCCACTCCTCCATCTCCTCAGTGGGCTCCTCAAACTCCACTGTCAGCCTGCGCAGGGGAGGAGTTGGGGTTGTTTGTTGGGGTTGTTTGTTGCAGACGGATTGCGTAAGCACTCATTTTCTTGCGCGCAATAGCTGGCAAGGGAGACGCGCACGCTGCGCTGTCGCGCCCGCCGACTGAATGAATGGGGCCCCCTCGAAACTCAATGACCGGCCTTACGCAGGTCATGGGATCCAAACGGAATCAGAGCGGCCCCCTGAATCGCACCTGGCCATCTGCTCCGCAGCCTGCCGCTGGATCACGGACAGCTGGGCGTCGATCTGCGGCGCGGAGGGGGGGCGGGGCGGCGTGCGCGGCGTTTGCTGCGGGCCGCCATGCACGCGCGGCAGAGCGGGCACACACGCACGCGCCGCCAAGGACCAGGCCCCAAAGGCGTCGCTAGAAACGTGGAAAGCGCTGCATTTCTCCAAAACCGCCGAAACCGCCCACCTTGGCCTGGCCCTCGTTGATGGCGGTGATCCGGTCGAGCTTCGCATCCAGCGCCGCCATCTGGCTCTCGATCTCCTCCATCTTGGACCGCAGCTCGGAGATCTCAGCCTGCCGGCGCCGTTTGGTGCAAACACGTTGGGCGGTGCGGCCTTTCGGGCGTCCGCCTCTCGGCCCGCGTTTCTGCGGTTTGTTCACCCCCCCGCGGCCGCGCGCCCGCCCACCTCGGCCGCCGCCACGTTGCTGCGCCCGCTTGCGATCTGGGACCTCAGCTTGTGGGCCGCGTCCTTGTGGGTCTTGAGGTTTTCCAGCTTCAGCTTGGCCTCCTGGAAAAGGGTCAAGCGGAAAGAAAAGGGGAGTTGTGAAAGGGGGTTCATGCCGAGTCATGGTGACGCCATTCCCAGGCCCAACCCCCAACCGCAAACCCCAAACCCCCACACCCCAGACCCCAGACCCCAACCCCAAACCCCAAACCTCCAGACCCCAAAGCTCCAACCCCCAACCCCGACCCCCAACCCCCAACTCCCAGACCCCGCCCCTCTCGCCTTGAGCTCCTGCGTCTTCTCCGTTTTGAGCTTCCTGAACGCGTCCAGCGCCTTGGTGTACTTTGTGGCGGCGAATATGTCGTCAAACTTGGCCTTGAGGACCTGCAGAAGGGGGGGGGTGGAAGCGGTGGCGGGTGTTCTGTTCGGTTTGTTCATTGGGTTGGCGTGGGCGCAGGCTGGTTTTCAGGCAGGCATCATGGGCCAGCCGACCGTTCTTCACAGGCGCCTGCCCTTGGGTGGTGCTACGCGCAGGGGTGGGCCCCCAACCGCCCCCCCTTGAAAAAGCGTGCGCGCCTTTCCCTCCGCCAGCGGCCAGTTGCTGTCCTCCTGGTGCACGAAGATCACGTTCTCAAGGATGGCCTGGCGCGCGCGGGGCGGTTGGGGGGGGGGAAGGGGAGGAGGGGAGGTTTCGGTCCGGCCGCGGGCGTGGGGCGCGCAAGGGCGCGCGCACGCACGCGCTGGCATGCGATTGAGCAGCTGCAACGGGGCCTTTGCAGGGGGAATAATCAGCCTGCCGCGCGTCATCCAGCCGCCCAAATAGACAAAAGGGCCGAATGGCCCGCCACGCACCTTTGACACGCCCATCAGGCCCGGCACCATCCGGTCCATGTCGGCGCACCTGCACGCGGCAAGTTGCGAATCAAATGTTGGACGGGCAGCATGCACAGCACGCACACAGAATCGGCATGCGCACTTCGTCTCCCTTGCACGCTCTGCGCGCTGTGTGTGTGCTTTGCATGCCTTGGGAATGACATGCGGGCGAATGGCATGCGCGCCCAGCCCCACCTGTATGTGATGGCCTGCTTTGCCCCCGTGTCCTTGTTGTAGGTCTGCAGCACGCTGTCCAGCGTTTTGAACTGCAGGCCCGCCTTTTTCTGCGACAGCTGGAAGCTGCGGCACACGACGACGGGGGCGCCCGTTGCGGTCCTGAAGCGCAGCTTGATCTGCGCTTTGACCTCCGTCTCGCCGGCCACCTGGTTGGGTTTGCATGTGCACATGTGTGTTTGCATGCGTGTTGTGTGCTCTGCATGCGCATGCGTGCGCGTGTGCATGCGTGTGCGCATGCCGTGCGCCACGCTGGCCGCGGACAAAACAGCCAAAGGCAAAGCCAAGGTCGGGGCACAGGCGAAGGCAAAGGCAAAGGCACACCTTTGGGTCGTGGATGAAGGACTGGCCGCTCTTGGTGTTGGGCGGCAGCTCCCCCGTGCACGCCTGCTTCAGGCACTCGATGATGGTCTGCGGTGCGGCGAGGCGCGTTGCAGGCGTTTGCATCTGCGGCCTGGGTTGAACGTGAACAACACAGGCAGCTGCTGCTGCTGGCGACCCAACCAACACTGCCGCGCTTTCCAAGCACACAAGCACACAAGCAACGCGCTGCACGGCCGGGCAAACCCCCAGCCATGGGCCCGCCGCCAAGCGCCGAACCGCACCGTCTTGCCCGCGCCATTGGAGCCGACGATGAGTGTCAGCGGGCGGTAAAACTCGATCACGTTCTGGTTGTCGGGCGAGAAGCTGCGCACGCCCTTGATGAGCAGCTGCGGTCGGCGAGGGATGCGGGGCACGGCGCGGGGGCGGCGGGGTGGGCGGCGCAGGCGGCCGCGGCGCGGGCGGCGCAGCGCGCCTGCCGCGCCCAGCGGCTGCGCCGCGAGCGGGCCGCCGGCCGCCTGCAGCGGCGGCGCACTGCGATGAATGGAGCGTCGCGCGTTCGCGGGCAGGCTCAAACCTTTTCCACGGTGCACATACTGCCTCGCGGCACGCGCGCCTAGCGTACTGCGCGTCCAGCGAGCCCTCTCAGGGCCAGTCCGCCGCTCCGTTCGCTACTCTGGACCAGATTTATACCGATACATGCGCAGCCGTGCGGAGAGGCGCCCCAGATCAGCGGCGTCGAGCGCGGGACGCGCTGTCGAAAGGCGAGCGTGGCGTCCGCAAATGCGCACTGCGAGCCTCTGATGCGGGAAATCGCTCTGATGCGCGCCGCGTCCGGTTCACGGCCGCCGCGGCACCGGGTGCCGCCGTGCGCGCTGTGCACGCTGCGAGTGCTGTGCTCAGCCCCCAGGCAGATCCCTCCCCTGCTGCTTCCCTGCCGTGCAAGCCTGCGCCGCGGATTTATTACACTCACGCCCGCTGCAGAGGGCAGGGGGCGCCACCAGGGCGCAGCGGCCGCCTGCAGCGGCCGGCCGGCAGGGCGGTCGGCGGCGCGGCCGCCTCCCCGTCAGGCGGCCGCCGCCTGCAGCGCGCAGGGCAGGTTGGCCTTGAGCCAGTCGTACAGCATGACGGGCTGGAAGGAGCCCATGTGGGCCTCCAGCAGCGTCAGCGACCGCAGCGCGTCCCCCGAGGGCGCGCCAAACGCGGCCGCGGGGACGACGGTGCGGAACGTGTCGAGCAGCAGCGCGCGCTTGAGGCGGCCGCCCGCGGCGCGCGCGGTCAGCGGCGCGCGCAGCAGCTGGAAGGCCGTGGCAAAGGGCATCAGCGGGCGCAGCACGTCGGTGCCCTTTGACAGCTCAGCCAGGGGGTCGGCGGTGGAGGGCTCCTCCGCGCCGGCGGCGCGCGCCAGCAGGCCAGACAGCGCCCACAAGCTGGGAGGGTGTTTGTTTTTGGGAGGGGTGAGTGAGCGTTTGATTGGAGTCGAGCTGAGTGCTTTACGGCGGAGCGCCTGAGGGTGCAAACAGAAGCGCAGGAGGGCAGGGCACGAGCGCCGCGCGGCAGGCTGGCGAAAAGGGGAGGCGAGGGCCGCGCCGCCGGTGCAGGTGCCGCGCCCTTGCCCGCTCACTCTGGGCACCATGGGTAGGAGGCCACCTCGAGCTGCGCCTCCTGCCGCAGGCTCAGCGTCTCGTTGCACACGGTGTCCACAAACGCCACCACCGCCTCGCGCTCCGCGACCAGGTTGGCCACCATCCGCTCTACGTGGGGGCACGAGGCCCAGCGCTCCTGCGGCACCTGCAGCAGCTCCAGCGCCAGCGTGGGCAGCACACCCGCCCAGTCTCGGGCGACGCGCGACAGCTCAGACAGCAGGGAGCGGCGGGCGGACACGATGGCGGCCTCCTGCTCGGGCCTGGGGTTGGGGTGGTGAGTTTGGGGGGAGGTACGATGGGTGCAAGCCAGGTCAGCAGGGAGGGGGGGTGAGAAGCGCACGCGCCGGCTTTACAAACGAAGGCCACACCCCTCTGCCCCCTCCACTCTCCATCACCCCCACCTGAGCTGCAGCAGCCGCAGCACCTCGGCCCAGGCCTCGGCGCTCGGCGGCGCGCCCGCCCCCGCCGTCTCCCCGGCGTTGAGGAGGTAGGCGGCCCAGTAAAAGTGAGAAAACATCGCCCGCCGGTCCTCGTGCTCGCGCCGCCACGCAACCAGCCGCTCCAACTCGCCGCCGCCGCCGCCGCCGCCGGTGCTGCCGCCAGTGCTGCCGCCACCGCCGCCGCCGCCCGTGCTGCTGCTGCCGCCCGGGGCGGGTGTCGCCAGCAGCTGCCGCAGGCGCCAGATGTATCGCGGGAACACCGCGTCGGCAAAGTGGCCCAGCGTCCAGCCGCGAACCACCCCCATGCTCACGCCGCCAGGGCCGCCCGCCCCGCTGCCGTCCGCGCTGCCGCCGCCGCCGCCGCTGCCCCCGCCGCCGCCCCCGCCACCGCCGTCCGAGGGCCCCCGCGCCGCCGCCGCTGCGTCTGCTGGCCCCAGCCCCTCTGCCAGGTTGACAAACGCCGCCAACTCCTCCAGCAGCATGTCCTGCTCGCGCACCATGATCTCCTGGGGTGGGGGGAGGGGGCGGGAGGGGGAGGTCTTTCAGGGGGGCGGCCGCTGGCAGATCTTGGTGATATGCAGGGTGCGCAAGCCGCCGCTGCCAACCACGCAGCCACAGGCTTGGTGGCCTGCAACTTCTGGCGCCCTTCCCCCAGTTCCCAGCCGCACAACAAACACTCACACGCCAGCGGCGCGCGCGCGCGCGCGCACCTTGTCTGTGTGCAGGCGCGCCTCGTGGTGCAGGTTGAGGTGCAGCATGCGCTCACACAGCCGGCTGCGGGCCTGGATGCGGTCGCGCTCCACCACCAACTCCTCCAGCTGCGCTGACAGCTCCTCAACCTGCTGCAGGCTCGAGCGCATGCGCTCCTTCTGGCGCTCGCGGAAGCGCTTCTGGGCCAGCGCGGAGCGGCTCTGGGACGCCGACGCGCCCGCAGACACGCCGCGGCCGCGGCGGGCGCGGGCCCCCGTGGGCGGCGCCTCGCCCCAGCCGTCCAGGTCGGCATCACCGCCTGAGCTCGAGTCACCCGCGGCGGGCGGCGACTGCACGGGCGCCGATCCTCCCCCCGCGCCCAACAGCGCCTGCTGCGCATGCTGCTGCGACTGGGCGGCGCCCGCCGCGCCTGCTCCAAAGTGGCCCGACGGCGGCAGGAGCGCTCCCGGCTGCGGCGCCACCATCAGCGAAATGGGCCCCAGGGGCAGCAAGCCGGAGCCGCTGCGGCTGACGCTGCCCCCGAGCGCAACCAGCTGCTGCTGCTGCTGCTGCTGCTGCTGCTGCACCCCCTGCGGCAGCGCGCCGTAGCTTGCGCTGCGCGGCAGGAGGTAGACGCCGCCGCCGCCGCTGCCATCCGTTGTGGAGCCGTAGCTGCCCACGTTGAGGGGCTGCTGGGGCTGCGCGCCAACGGCCAGGCCCATGTGCATGCCCTGCGCGCCGGCATGTGCGCCGAGCGCCGCTGCGGCGACGAGCTGGTGGTGGTGGTGCGCCGCCGCGAGCTGGTGCGCTGTGAATTGCTGCTGCTGGGCTGCCGCATTGAAAGCAGCTTCCACGCCGCCCAGGGCTTCGCTGCCGGGCCCTGTTCCCGCGCTGGCTCCCTGCTCGTTGCCGAAGAAGTCCCGCGCGGCCTGCCACAGCAGGTCGTCGCTAGGCGTCGCCATTGCTGCAAGGATCACGCGCACGCACGGCCAGGGCGGGGTGCTTTGGGGCGGCACCGGCGGCACCCGCGGCACCTCCCACACTGTGCAGCCGCCCGCAGCACATGGGCCGCACGTGGGCCGCTTCGTCAACCACGCGTGCTCAGCAGCCCTTGATCCATTCGGCACAGCACCTCCCACACTTTATACGGCTGCGCCCCGAGCTCGCTGGGCTGTAGGCTGGCCCAACAATCCGTACTGCAGGCTGGGCCCCAACGCGCGCAGAGCATCCAACGCCAACAGCCCCCGCACCACTCACGCACCAAGACCCCTATCTTTGCTCAACCGCGCCCATAGGGCCACGGCTTAAGGATTGGTTACACCACACAGCGCGTTGGGGGGCGCGTGCGACAAGGTGTTGCCCTCGGCATGCAGTGGAGGGGCCGTGCGCTCAGCGGGTCAATCTCAGCGGGTCAACATGTCAGCCGCGAAACCAAATATGATAACACAGGATGGGAGGGGGGTAAAGTTTACGCGTAACGGGGGGGGCGGAGGGGAGTAAAGGGGGCGCGTGCGTGCTGCAGAGACGGATGGGACAAAGGCAGTGCTGCAAGTGCGGCTGCGGGCCGGCGCTCGATCGGGAGCTCGTGTGTGCTTCACACCCCTTCAAACATCCCCCGCCAGCACGTGCTGCTGCGTGATGCAGTGCACGTTGCCGGCGTTGAGCAGCACCTCGCGCGTGCCGCCGGGCACGCCCACCACCTTGTACCCCGGGCCGTAGGCCTTCTGCAGCACGTCGATGGCCTGCTGGTCGGTGGGGTAGCCAAACTGCGGCACCACGGCGCCGCCGTTGGCGCAGTAGTGGTTGATGTAGCTGCCCGGCAGGCGCGCGTTGGCGAGGCGCGGCACGTACCCCTTGGTGATGTGCTCGGGGTCGATGGTGTCTGCCTCGTGGTGGGTGCGGAACATGGGCGGCGGGCAGGGCACCTTGATGACCTCGATCTTGCGGCCGCGCGCGTCCGTGGTGGACTCGAGGATCTCCACGTTGCGGCTGCTGCACTCGTACTGGGGGTCAAACTTGTCCTCGGTCCAGCTGATGGCCACCACGCCGGGGCGGATGAAGCAGGCCATGTTGTCCACGTGGCCGTTGACCACCTCGGTGTCGCCGGCCATGCCCTTCCACAGCCAGATCACCTTGTCGATGCCCAGGAAGTCCTTGACCAGCTTCTCAATGCCCTCCTTGCCCAGGTGGGGGTTGCGGCTGGGGTCCAGCAGGCACTCCTCGGTCACCATCAGGGTGCTGGGGGGGGGGGAGGGGGTTTGGGGGTTTGGGGGTGAGGGAGGAGGTGTCAGGGGGAGGGGGCGGAAATCGCAGCAGGGTCAAGGCGGCAGCAGTGGGCGCGTGTCCAAACGCAGCAGCAGGCACCTTGCCGCCACACCTGGTGGGCAACCCCAAATAACGCCCCCTCCCCAAGCCAGCGCGCCGCTCACCCCTGGCCGTCGCTGTGGATGGAGCCGCCCTCCAGGTGCAGGGGGCACTCAAAGACGGGCAGGCCGTAGTGCTCCAGGATGGCGCGGCCGGCGGCGTAGTCCTTGTCCCAGTTGGGCATCATGGCGGGGCGGCCGTCTGGGAGCGGTGAAGGGGGGAGGGGTTGGGGCAGCGAGGGGGTGTGAGGCCGGGGGCAGCGGGGGCGCGGGGTTCAGAAAAGGGCCGTCAGGCAGACCAGCCCAGAGGCAGGCGCGCGCTCGCGCTCAAGCCGCAGGCGCGCCGCGCGGCGTCAAGGCCCAAAGCACGACCCCCCCGCAAAGGCCCTCCCCCTTCCGCGCGGCTCACCCCTGATCTTGCCCGGTGCGCCGTAGCAGTCGTAGTCCCAGTGGACACCCGCCACCTCGCGCTTGCCGGTCTCGGGGTTGGTGCGGGCCACGCAGGTGGGCCCCCAGTCGCGCAGCCAGCCGTCGTTGATGGGCATGGCGGTGACGGTGACGTTGGGGGCGTCGGCCAGGTACTGCTTGGCCTCCTCAACCACTGAGGGGTCGGCCCACATGGTCACGGGCTCAAACTGGGAGATGGTCTGGGGGGGGGCGAGAGGGAGCGAGGGGAGGGGGCAGGGGGCGGGGCTGTTGAGCTGCGGGGCTGATTGGGGTTGTGTGCAGGCCGCAGGGAGGCCGCGGGCGCGCGCTGGGTTTGCGGCAATGCTGCTGAAGAGAGAGGGCGGCGGCACCAGCCCAAAGCTCCCCCCAGCCCAACCCTCCAAAGCAAACCCTAATCCCCCCCGGTCGATGAGCCCCCCCACCTTGGCGACGGCGGCGTACTGCTTCTTGGCGGGCAGTGCGTCCCCCCTCCAGAGGTACTTGTCGTAGGGCCAGCCCATCCAGCAGCCCGCGTGCTTCTCAAACTCGCCGGGCATGGTGAAGCCCTGGGCCTTGGGCGTCTTGGCGGTGTCCACGGGGGCAGACGCGGCGGGCGCGGACGCGGCGCGGGCGGCCAGGGTGGGGCGGCGGGGCGCGGAGCGGGCGGCCTTGGGCGCGGCGAGGCGGGGGGCGGCTGCGGGCGGTTTGGGGGGGGGAGGGAAGGGGGCAGGAAGGTGTGAGGGCCGGTGGGAGGCTTGCGTCTGGAGGGGGCCAAAAGCAGCGCATGTGGCGCCATGTGAGCCGGCGCGGCGCGGTGCACGCAGCCGGGGCCGGCAGGGCCCCGCCTCCGCCCCGCCCCCCGCGCAGAACCCACCCAAACGGCAGTTTGTGGTGGGCATGGTGCGGGCCCGCATCATGGTGGCGGCCATCTTGTCTTGGGTGGTGGAGGGCTGGCAGCAGCGGCGGCGGCGACGACGGCGGCGCGGATCGACGGTCGAGTGGGCAGGAAGGGCGCGAGCGCGAGGGGAAAAGCGCGCAGGCGGAAGTGTGGCGGGAGGCAGCGGCGCGGAGCCATTTGGGGCCGCGGGAAGAGGCACGGGTGACCCGTTCTCACCCGCCTCGTCGATTGCGTTATCGTTCAAACCCGACCCAATGCGCGGTTTCTGCGGCACGAGAGAAACACGTTGACGCTCGGAATACTCTAAACCGCTTAACTCGCGCCGCCGAAGGAACGGCACCGCGCATTTTTCACGTGGGCGCCAAAAGCCAGCACGCTCTCCTCGCTCGACCCGTCCCATTCCCCCCGCCCCTGCTCGACCATCCAGGTTGGAATTGAGGACGCGGCTGCGCCGGCCTGGGGGGGTTTTCCGGTCCCCTGGGGTGCGCGCGCCGGGTGGCGTGCAGCGCCGCAGGTGGGCGCACGTGGGCCCGGGCGGCCATCCGACGCGCACGGCTGCCGCCACCCCTTGCCCACAGGAGCCCCATTGTGCCTTGGACCAGGACAGCGCACGGCTGAGCGCTCGCAACAGGTGCGCCGCCGCCCAGGTGCTGTGTTCACACTCGGCGGCTTTGGGCGCCCGGTGCCCAATGCTGTGGCTCACGGGACCCCAATAGCGGGGCCTGCTGCACGCCGCCTTGCCAGAAAAGCTGCAAACTGCTGTCTGCAGGTTTCTGAGGCCCTGGCCGTGCCTGTTTGGGCACTGGCCCGCGCTGCCCCCCACCCGGCTCAGTCAACACGGCCCTCACCTGCACCTGCCCCCCCCCCTCCCGCCCAGCCCAAGCCATGGCGCGCGCCAAGGGCCGCTTCTGCACGGAGGAAAACTTTGAGATCAGCCCCGGGCTGTTCACCCACAAGTTCACCGTGGCACAAGTCAAGGCCAACCCCGACTATGGCTGCTGCCAGGTGAGGCTGCGGCACAAACAAGGCTGCCAACAGCGCACCACAGCGCCGCGCTGCGCGCGCCCAGCGGGCGGGCAGCGCCGTCGCCAGGCATGCGTGCACAGGCCTGGGAGCTCCGAGAACCGCAGCGTTCACGCTGCTTCCCGCTCCCCATTCCCCGCTCCCCAACCCTCCTCGCTCCCTTCAAACACCGCCCCGCCCGCAGAAATTCGTGTGCGGGCTGGCCTGCCCCGAGGAGTTTGACAGCGCCGGCGTCGCCCTCAACTTTGGCGTGCCGGTGACAGTCATGGCGGTTTTCTTCATCATCTTCGGCCTCGTGGCCGGCCTCATGACCGTCAAGAAGAACGACGCCAAGGCAAGCGGGGCTGGGGCGGCGCGCGCGGGCGCGCCTGCACGCCTCGGAAACTGCGATGCGGCGGGGTCGCCAGCTCGGCCGCCTCCCTCACACTCCCTGCCCCTTCGCTTCGCGCCGGAACAAACCGTCGCCGCCGCATTCACCCACAAGCTCCCTTCCTCGGCCTCCCCCCCCCCCCCCCCCGCCCCCCCCAGGCGTTCCTGGTGTGCAAGCGCAGCCTGCCGTTTTGGATCGCCACCATCGCGCTGCTGGCCCAGGGCCTCGACTCCAACGCCACCCTCGGCGCCGTCACGCTGGGCTACAAGTTTGGCTGGTGGGACGGCGCCGTGCTGCCCATCGGCCTGGGCATCAGCCTCATCATCAACGGCCTCACGCTGGCGGGGCCCATCAACCGCATGCACGTGCTGTCCGTGCCCGAGATGTGAGCGCACGCGAGAGCCGGGGCCAGCTTTTGCTTGCCCCTTTGGCTGTTCGCACGCATGCATGCTGGCTGCAGAGCCCTGCCGTGATGCCCTCACCCCCAGCACTCCACCTGCCTCTGTTGAATAAGCTCCCAGCCCTGCGCCCTCCCCTGAGACCGCTTCCCTCCCCCCCAATCACCCCACCCCACCCGCACCCGCACCCGCACCCGCGGCCGGGGGGGGGGGGGGGGGGGGGGGGGGGGGGGGGGGGGGGGGGGGGGGGGGGGGGGGGGGGGGGGGGGGGGGGGGGGGGGGGGGGGGGGGAGGGGGGCAGGAAGGTGTGAGGGCCGGTGGGAGGCTTGCGTCTGGAGGGGGCCAAAAGCAGCGCATGTGGCGCCATGTGAGCCGGCGCGGCGCAGCGCGCGCAGCCGGAGCTGGCAGGGCCCCGCCCCCGCCCCGCCCCCCGCGCAGAACCCACCCGAACGGCAGTTTGTGGTGGGCATGGTGCGGGCCCGCATCATGGTGGCGGCCATCTTGTCTTGGGTGGTGGAGGGCTGGCAGCAGCGGCGGCGGCGACGACGGCGGCGCGGATCGACGGTCCAGTGGGCAGGAAGGGCGCGAGCGCGAGGGGAAAAGCGCGCAGGCGGAACTGTGGCGGGAGGCAGCGGCGCGGAGCCATTTGAGGCCGCGGGAAGAGGCACGGGTGACTCGTTCTCACCCGCCTCGTCGATTGCGTTATCGCTCAAACCCGGCGTTGGCCCTCTCACTGGACATGCGGCTACGCGGCGTGGTAGCGTTTGATTTTTTACCTTGGAAACGCGCCGATCCATCGCCGCCGGCCGCACAAAAGTCGCAGCGAGCAGCGGCGCGCCGCACCGAATGCGCACGGCGCAGGAGCGCAGAGCTCGCGGGCGCGCCGGCCGCGGCAGGAGGCAGCCATGTTGATGCTCCACTCGCTCGGTGGGGCCATTGGCCTGATGCTGATCGGCGTGTTGCTGCTCGGCACGTGAGTGGGCGGCCGCAGGGGCAACGACCGTCGGCCAGAGAGGGCCCCGCGGTGCCGCCCGCGCAACGGGTCGCTGCTGCCCGCTGCTGCTCGCTGCTTCCGCCCCCGCGGCGTGGGAGGTACTTGCAGCGCGCACCCCCCCCCTTTCTCCCCCCCTCCCCGGATCGCCCCCCCTCCCGCCCTCAACCCCCAAACCCGCAACCCCCCAAACGCAGCTGGCCCGCCATTTGGAACAAGGTCGAGCAGCGCGGCCGCATCCCGGCCCACACCTTCCTGGATTACGCCACATCCTATCTAGTGGTCGCCGTCGTCACCGCCCTCACCTTTGGCCAGCTCGGGCCGGACGGCGACCCGCCCCTAAACTTTCTGGACCAGCTGCGGCAGCCCAACGGGCGCGCGGTCGCGTTTGCCGTGGCGGGCGGCGCGACGCTGTCGGTGGGGGATGTGGCCATGCAGTACACCACGGCGCTGCTCGGGCTCAGCATCGGACCGGTGAGGCGCGGCGGGGGCGCGCGCGCGCCGCACGTGCGCGTTTGAAAGCAGCCGCTCGGCCTGTTTGCAGCGCCCCTCTGCCGAGGCACAGGCGCGCGCGTGCGCTGCCCTTCTGTTGTCCTGCAGCCCAACCCCCGAAGCGGCCCCCTCCCCCCCTGCTGCGGCCCACCCCCCAACGCGCCTCAGCCGCTGCTCAACGCGACCACCGTGGTGCTGGGCGTGGTGCTCACCTACTTTTTGGACGGCGGCATAAACCGCCCCGAGCTGGTGTTCCCCGGGATGGCCTGTGCCACGCTGGCCATCGCGCTGGGCGCCGCCGCGCACGCGCTCAGCCACCGGCAGCAGCAGCAGGACGCCGCGACGGCGGCGGGTGCGGTTGCGGCTGGGGCTGCCAAGCACGGACCGGAGGACTCGGCGCACGCCGTGTGCGGGCACGAGGAAAAGGGCGGCGGCGGTGGCGGCGGGCCGGCGGCCGCCGTCGTGTGCAGCAGCGGGAGGGACGTGGAGCAGGCGGCCGGCCCTCCGGCGGAGCCGGAGGCGGGGCGCGCTGCCAAGAAGCAGCGCCGGCGGGCGATCCAGTCCAATGCCAAGTGGCACCAGGGGGCCCTCGTCGCCCTGCTGGGTGAGCAGGGGTGGAGGCTCAAACGCCCGCCGTTGCGCTTCTACCGGCTTCCCGCACCTGTTTTGCCGCGCCCTCTTGAGCCTCCCTACCCGCTGTGCAAGCAGCCCCCCCAGCTCTGCCAAAACAAAGCCCTTGCGCACCACCACTCAAAAACAACCTCCCCGCCCCTCCCCACCCCCAGGCGGCGCCATATACAGCCTTTTCCTGCCCGCCTTCCAGATCGCCAGCACCGACGCGTTCCGCCTGCTGCCCCCCGGCACGCCGCCACCCAGCGTTTGGACCACCAACTTTTACTTCTCATCGGGCTTCTGGGTGTCCTCCCTCGCTGTCAATCTGGTCCTGCTCTACATCGCCCCCCTCGGCGGCCGCCGCTCCAGCGTGCTCGGCTGGCTGCGCGACGGCGACGGCCGCGCGCTGAGCGTGCTGTCGGGCGTGCTCGCCGCCGCTGGCGATCTGACGCAGTTCATCGGCGGCCAGGCCATCGGTTTCGCCGCCGCGCAGCTCGTGATGGCGTATCCACTGGTCGGGGTGATCTGGGGGCAGCTGCACTTCAAGGAGCACCGCGGCCCCGGCCGCGCCGCGACGGCCGCGCGCGCGCTTATCGCGGGGCAGGTGGTGCTGTACTGCGCGTCCATCGGCCTTCTGGCGGGCAGCGCCAAGCTGCGGGAGTGACCGTTTGCCTTCCGCCTGCGGCGCTTTCGGCCCGGCGGGACCCCATTTGCCCCACAGCCCATTGGCTTGCGGCTCTTTCCGCTTTGTGACCCTTGCCCCAAATGAAAGACGCCGCCCCCTTTTTTCCCCAAGGAGTGCCCACTTCAAGCACCAGCGCTGCGCACTGCCAACTTCCCCTGTCCTTGGAAAACTGCTGGGCGCACTGCTTTCGAGTCACGGTGACTAGACAGCGAGGCCAACAGCGGCGCGCTTGCGATTATTGGAGCGCAACAAGCCGCTGCCGGAAAACCCATCGGCTCAGATTTGAGCTGCAAAGCAGCCAAGCAGCTGCTGTAAACCCAGCATGCAGTTTCTCGCTGTTATTTCGCCGGGCAGGGGCGAGGGTGGAAGGATTCTCCGGCGAAAACACCATTATGGCTGCGTTTGACCGGGTTTGGTTACTTTTCCTCGCTCTGGGGCACTGCTTTCACCCTTGCAATTTGAGCAGCGAGCAAGGAACGCTTGCAGCAGCCCTTTGCAGAGAGGGGAGTCCGGGCACGACGGGATGCGGGCAGATTCCGCGCCTTGAGCTCACTCATCCGCCAGGTGGCGGCTTTGTTTGGGGGAAACAAACACAGCCATGCAAGGCGCGCGCGCTTTCAGACCCTTTTGCGGGCAAGAATAGGGAAGCACGGTTGGGACGCGGCAGCAAGCGGCGCCACGCGAGGCGGAACTGAAGCTGTGCGCGCGCCGCAGCCGGGGTACTAATCAGGCCTGCCTGAAGCACATGGGCATGCAGCCAAAAGCGCTGCGTGGCACCCGCACATAGCCTTTGCCGCCGTCCCCGCTGCCGGCAGCTGCATTCGGCACCACGGCCACCTCGACATTGCAGTCATCAAGGCTCTCAGAGGCGCCGCCGTCCGCTGCAACCGGGCCGTCGGCACGGCTGCCGACCCCAGCGGCTGAAGGCGGCGCCACCAGCAGCTCCAGCCCCATTTCCTCCTGCTGCGCGTCCGCCTCGGACTCCGCTGGCGGGCCTGCGCCGGTGAGGGCCTCGAGCTCGGCGCGCAGGCAGGCGACCTCTCCAGCCAAAGCGGCCTCGCTGGCGCGCAGCGCCGCGGCGTCGGCGGCGGACGCTGCAGCGTGGCCGCGCGCATTGGCGAGCTGGGCGGCGAGCTGCGTCGCGCTGCCGCGCAGCCCGGCCGCGACAGCGGCGGCAGCGGCTTTGAAGTTCAGCAGCTTGTTCAGCATCTGCGCGTTGCCGCGGCGCAGCTCAGTCGCTTCCGCGGTCGCCGCAGCCAGCTTGGCCCGGAGCCTGGCCATGGCGGCCATCAGCCGGGTCCCGTTGCCGCGCAGCGCAGCCGCAACCCCGTCGGACGCCGCGAGCAGGCCGCGCGCGTTGGCGAGCTTGGCGGCGAGCTGCGTCTCGTTGCCGCGCAGTGTGGCGATGGTGGCGGCGGCCGCGTCCAGCTCGGCCCGCAGCTTCTCCACCGCTGCGGCAGACGCGGTGGCCCGGCCCTCCTCGCGCCGGTCTGCCAGCTGGAGCTGCAGCTGCAGGGCGGACAGCCGGTCGCAGGCGGCCGCCTCGGCCGCCTCGGCGGACGCGGCGCGCGCCGCAGACGCGTCTGCGGCGGCCTGCATCGCCGCCGCTTCGGCTTTGAGCTGCGACAGCTGCTGCTCGTGAACCGTCTGTTGGTGGTTTTAGGGTGGAAGCCGCGTGAAAAGGCGCGCTGGTGTTGCTGAGCCGGCTCAACAACCCCTCCATGCAAAGTCAGCGAAACGCCAGTGGTTGACGCGCGCGCCCACCTGCATCCTGGTGATGAGAGAGTTCTGCCCCGCCACCGTCGCCCTCAGCGTGCCGTAGTCCTTCATTTCCGGCGGCATCTCCTCCCAAATCGCCATCAAAGCCTGCGCACGGACGCAGCGGAGAAGCAGGTCAACGCGTGATGCACCCAGCAGCGCGCAGCGGGCTGTGGGTGGAAGGGGGGCGGGCGGCGGGGCGGGGCCAAGCGCGCCGCACGATTCCCGGCACCGCACCTGGTAGGTGCTGCCGTCTGCCTGCAGTTGCGCGAGGCGCTGCACAGCCGTCAGCTCCTGCGCCGCGCCAGCCGGCTCCTGGGCCGCGCCGTCGTCCTGCTGGGCGGCCTGCACCTCGGACTCGGCGACGGCGGGTGCAGCGGGGGCGGCGGCCGCGGCAGCGTCCGCGGTGGCAGCGGCGGCGGCCGCAGCGGTGTCGCAGTCGGGCTCCTCCTCCACGGCGGCGAGGCCCGGGCCGTCGGCTGCTTCCTCTTCGTCTGACTCGTCGCTGACTGCCGCAGCGGCGTCGCCAGCACCGGCTTTGCCAGAGGAGCCTCGCTTGAGCCTGGACAGCTTGGTCGAGCGGCGGCCGCGGTGCGTCTTCCTGCGCCTGCGCTGCTCGGGCGTGGCCTCTGCCTCCACCACATCTGCGCTCGCCGGTGCCTTGGCCTCCGTCCCCGCCTCCATCGCAAGCAGGCCGGCCTGCGGTTCGGATGGGCGCGGGGCAGAAGTGGACTGCGCGAGCAGCGGAGCAGCGCGACGGCGCACGGCGCGGCGCAGCGCACGGGCGCCGCGAGCGTGCCCGGTGCGGCACAGGCACATGCCTCCGGATACTTCTTCTTCCCAGCGTGCTCTCACACCTTACGGCCTGTGTACAGGCGCGATCAGCGGGGAGCCCGGCGACGCGGGGCGGGCGGGCGAGGTGTTCCAGCGGTCCAACACCTCGCACAGATACAAGGGCTCAACAAAACAACCGATAAGAGCAGCTGAAGGAGGGACGGGCTTGCAAAATGGAAGTCAAAGCCGCGCGATTGACCCCCGCGCGCTAAACGGCGGTGGTGAGAGAACTCGCGGACACGGGGCGAAAAGCGCAGCCCGGTTCTATGGCTCGCGCAGGCCTGCAGGCCGGCCGAGCGGATGCGGGCGGCGCGGCACGCGCGCGTGCAAACCGCTGTTCAGTTGTGCTCAGGTGCAGGCTGCAGGGGCGGGTACGGAGCTGGCCGGCAGAGGCACACATATCCCTGAAATCCGCTGGTTTGAGCAGGGCTGCGATGGGTCGTGTGGACTAGGGCCGCCGTTACAAAGTTTGTTCATGGAAAGAAGGCAATGCGGCGGCGCACAAAGGAGCGCGTGCGCGCCGCCTGGTTGTGTTGCAGGGGTGCTCCCCGTCTGCCCCTGGCAGCTTTGCGCAGCTGCCGAGCCGGCGGCCGTGGGGCGCCTGAGGGCCGCTCCCAAGAGGGCCGCCGGCAGGGTTGAGGCGGGGGGCAGGTTGGGTTGGGACCTGGGGCATGTTGAGTTGGGACATGGGGCGATGCGCCAGCAGGAGCAGCGAGCCAAAATGGTGTGCTTTAATCGGATTCGCGTTCAAGACTGCTCTACAAGGGCCCTCCAAAAAGGCATCGGCCAAAAAAGTGGCAGCGGCGGGCAAGCGGGGCGCGCCTGGCAGCCAAGACGGCTCCAAGCTTTGCTGGGTTGGTTCAAGTCAAGGCCGAAACGGGGCTTCCACCGCCCCACCGGGGATGGCAAAAAGGCAATCCTCCAGGCAAGCAGCCACGAACGGCGCGCATCACTCGGATTCGGGCCCGCCGGCGGGGCCCATTTCGACCACCACCTCTGGTGCCCGCCCGCAGTGAGGGCACGCGCAGCCCTCCGGCGGCTTCGCCGCCTGCACGCCCTCCGGCGCCGCGCGGCGCCCGAAGCGGGTGTGATCAAAGACCAGCTTCAAAACGATGATGATCACGCAGCCCACGGTTTCAAGCACGAGGGGTATCCTGCGTGCGGGGCGGGGGAGGGGGTGGGGGTGTGAATTGGGTTTCCGGCCGTATCTGGATCGCCCGGCGCGGGCTGGCGGGCTGGTCTGGTGGCCGAGGCAGGGGCCTCACGCGCATTTAAAGCGCGCGCGCAAGGCGAGCAGCTGCCGCCGTAAACGATGCCGCCGCCGCGGCTGCCAACAATAGATTCGGCCAGAACAGCGGCGGCGGCAGCGGCGGATGCGCGGGCAAAGCTTCTGCCCCTCCCCCCAGCCAGCCGTCCCTCCGAGGCCCACCATGCCGCAATTGCATTTTCGTGGATCAGATAGACCATCTGCAGGCGAGTGGGCAAGGGGGGCAAGCGGCAAAGGCGGCTCGCGCAGCGGCGGGAGAGGAAGGGCGCAGCGCCCGCATCACGCGGGCGCTGCTCGTCCTCCTGCCTTCGATCCCCGTCCACACGCCCTCCGCCCCTAGAGCTTGGCCCCCCATCCTGCTGCATGCATGCGGCATCCCCCCCGGCCGCGTCGCTCAGCGCACCGTGAAGGCCAGGCCCACGATGTAAAGGAGGGCCCAGGAGATGGCCAGGTCCTGGGAGGACCGCGTGCGGATGAGCTTGACGATCTGTTGGGGTGGTTTTGGGTTGGTTTTGGGTTGGTTTTGGGTTGGGTTGGTTTGCTGATGCGCAAGGTGCGGGGGACAGCGGCCAGTCCGGAGTGCTTCGAAAGGCGTTGAGGCCAGGAACGCGCTGGGCTGCGGGCGCGGTGAGCAGCTTGAAGGGCCGCTGAAGGGGCGCGGCTGCGCGCGCCACTCAAAGCAGTGACGCTGCGCGTCCGTGGCAGCGTGCAGCCGCCGGCGGGGCGGGCGGCCGCAGCGAGGCGCACCTGTGGCACCAGGCACAGCGCCAGAACGGCTCCGCCTGTGTAGCCAAAGGCCTGGGCGCCGGCGTCGTTCAGGACCGCACCGCTGTTAACGGGCCCCCCCGCAGAGTATGCCATCGCGCCTCGGGGCGGCCGCTGCCTCCTCTGGCCGGCCGGCGCGCAGATCTGGGTCGGCGGGGGCGGATGCTGGCAGCGCTGGTGGTGGCACGACAGCCGCTCAGCGGCGGGTGCGGCGGCGCCGGCTGCCGCGCTTGCAGCGGCGGCAGTGGTGCGACGGCGCCGCTGCGCTTGCCGTTGGCCCTGCTGCGGCGCTGTACGACTGCGACGCTCGTTGCCCTACCCACTGCGGAGCTCCGGGTATCCAGGGAGCCGCCTCGGCTGCTCAAGACGCAGAAGGCCCGCAGAAGCCTGCGAAGGGCGCAGCGCTCAAAGCCGGAGTACGGTATTGTATTGCTAGGAAGCGGGGAAACGAATCATGAGCTATGCCTCTCTCTCCAGCAACGCCGCGGCGGCGTGCAGCAGGCGTGCAGCTGCCGCGTGCCAAGCCGCCACCTCGCCGCCTGCCCCGCGCGCGACGCCGCAACCTGCTCGCTGTGCCGCTCCGGCAGCTGTCTATGTTACAGGTAAAAGGGGTTGCCTGACGCATATATGGGGTCTGGATCCCTGAGTGATGAGCAGATGGCAGTACAGCACGGTATCATCACGGAAGCAAAAAAACCGCCCCGGCGCGCGCAAAGCAACCTGCCCGCAATTCGCGGGTCACGGCAGCGCTGCCTTGAGCGGCCGAGGGCGCGGCGGCGGCGGCGGCGGCGGCGGCTCTGGCGGCGGCGGGGGCCCCTCGGGGTAGGGCCTGCGCCCCAGGATCGACCCCCACCCCGCCCGCAGCACGGCCTGCCCGCACCCCAGCGCGGCCGCAAGCCCCACGAGCGCCGCCGCCGCCGCCACCGCCGCAGCAGCAGCGCCGCCGCAGCCGCAGCCTCCGCCGAGCGCGGCCGCGGCGCGCTGGCCTAGCGCGTGGGCGGCCAGCACAAGCAGCTGCCCCGCCGCCAGCAGCGCGCCGGAGCAGGTCCCTGTGAACCACATGAGCTCCGCCATGAGTAGCGCCCTGGGCACCATGAGGCCACTGGCCAGCACAAGGAGCAGCTGCTCGCGGGGGGCGATGGCGGGGAGCAGGGCCGACGACAGCGAAGTCTCCACCTGCGGGGCGGGGGGGGGGGGGGCGCGGCAGGGTGCGCGCGCGCGTGCTGATCAGTGCGTGCGTGCGGGGGAGGGTGCGTTGGGTAGGGCTGTACTGTTGCCCCCGCTGGTGCGCCCAGAGGAGTGGTGGCAGGCGGCAGCGTGCCAAGGGGCTGCAGGGCGCCCAGCAGCCACCCAGCCCCCCCGAAGCCGCGCGGAGGGCCCACCAGCTGGCGCAGCGGCTGCAGGATGAGCAGCAGCGTGGCCGACCAAGCTGGCCAGTCGTCCAAAAACAGCCGCTGCCGCGCGTCGCCGGACCGGTCCACGCACGCCCCGGCCAGCAGCGCGATGGCCGCGCCGGCCGCGACCGGCGGCAGCCACGCCGCGCCAGGGCCGGGCAGCAGCGTGGCCAGGAACTGCGTGCACGGGCGGGTTGCGGCGGAGTGCTTGTTTCTTAAGAAGGCGGGAGGCTGGCGGGGTGTGTAGGAACGCAGGGGCAGGACAAGATGGCCCCAGCAAAACCAGGGTGGTCTGAGCTCACCTGCAGCAGCAGGCCGCCGCCCAGCACGCCCAGCGCACGCTGCACCCGCGGTATCGCCTCCTCTGGGGGCCAAAGCCACCGCAGCTGCCGCCGCCGCCCTGGCGACGGGCCGAGCACCGCCACGGCAGACGTGGCGAGCACGACGGCCGCCGCGGCCGCGAGCAGGCCCGCCGTGCAGCGCGCTTCGAGGGGCACGCCGCCCTGTGAAAACTGCCGGGCGGGGTTTTGGGAGCGCGGGGCGCGTGAGGAAGGTGCTGCCGCGTTCGGGCCTGCCTGTGCTTGCGCCGGCTTGCGAACCCCAAGCACGGCCGCGGTGTCGCGCGGGCCGCGGGCGCACCATTGCGATCGCAGCGCCAGCGGCCGACGCTGCCGAGGCTGCCGCCGCGCCGGGCTCCGATCCGATGAATACCGACAGCAGCACTGTGAAGCTGAACATGTCGCGAAGGGGTCCCTGGGGTTGCGCCAGCGGGGGGAGATGGGCTTTTCGACATGGGTTTGGCAGCTGGGTGCTGGGTTTGGGGCACAGGCCGGCGGGGGCGGCAGTGCGCGGCGCAGGGGGGTAATTGCGAAAGCGCCGGCAGTCGCTGCTCACTCCGCTCACCTGCCAGCTACCGGGGGGCGGGGTTGCGACGGCCACAGCCGCCGCCGCGGACGCCGGCAGCAGCGGCTGCACGGCGAGGAAGAGGGCCGGCAGCACCGACGCCGCCAGGAGGGCCTTTGTGAGGGCGTGGGCGGCGCGCCTGCGGCCGCGCAGCGCGCGCGGGAACGCCCGCCGCCAGGCGTCCGCCCACGGCTCGGCTGCTGCGCGCGCCGCTGTTGGCGCCGGTGTGGCCGCGGCGCAGCTGCACGCTGCAGGCGGGCCTGCCGCCGCCGCCGCATGCACCGCGGCTGCATGTGGGTCTGTCACATGGTGCGGCAGGGGCGCGCGCTCCGGCCGCTGCCGCTGCCGCGGCGCGCCCCGGTGCTGGGTAGCGAGCGGGGCCGCGTGCCCGTCGCGAGGGCGTTGCAGGTGCGCGTGCTCCTGGCCGGGCTGGCAGCGAGCCACCACGCTCCTCGTCTGGGGACGCGGCAACAGCGCTGCCATTGGCCCCCAGAGGGGCCTGCGCGCGGGCCAGGATAGAGCCTGAGCGCCGGCCTCGCCTATAAATGCTGCAATGATGCGCTCCAACCCACTCTTTGACGGCGCAGGCGCGGGAGACAGATCGTTTGGGGAGCCCGCTGCCCCTGGTGGCCCTGGCCCGGCCTGTTTTGGCCGCAGGACTATAGCGTTATACCCGGGAAGACGAGCAGGCGGTCGCTGGAGGCACCCCGATGCTGCTGCTGTGCCCGTCCGAGGCGGTCAACCCGCGGTCAAAAACATTACACGCAGCGGGCGGCGCAAGGCCACAACCGGTGCGGCGCGCACAGCCAAACCCAGGAGGCCAGGCCTCAGGGCGGGGTCAACAGGGGGCCGATGCAGACTGTGGGGCACAAACGGGCACGTACAAAGCAAATGGCACAGATCGGTGTAACCGGGGCCTCGAGGGTACAGGCGACCGCGCGCCCCCGCGCGGCAGCGGGCCGTGTGCAAGACATGTGGCCCCAGTTTTGATTAGCGCATCGTGAGCAAGAATAGTGGGTAAGGGCGGGGGCACGCGCATAAGGGGTGCAGGCGCAGAATCCTATGCCTAATCGTCACGCTCAATCAGCAGGGGGCAGTTGCAGGGGGGTTTGTTTGTTTTGGGCCCTTTGCGCGAGCGGGCCCTTGAGAAAAGACTCGGATGGGGGGCCCGACAGGAATCTCGGGGACGGGCGAGGGAGCGATTCCCACACCAAAGGAGGGCACAGTGAAGGCGGGCGGGTAAGGGGGGAGGGGAGGGAGGGAGGGAGACGCCCCCTCTGTTTCACGAAGAGAATCAGGCGCCCCGGCTCGCGGCGGCGCGGGCCTGGGAGACGGGCGCGCTCAGCGCGGCGCCGCCCACCCGCCGTGCGCCGAGTCGTCCCCCGACTTGGGGTGCAGCGGCGCCGCCACCGGCTCGACGGGCGCGTCCTTCCAGCCGCCGCCGGCAAAGAGGTCCTCGCCGTCGTAGGCGTCCGCGCCGCTGCCGTCCTCGAGCTTGGCGGCCGCGGCGCGGGCGCGGGCCTCGCGGTGGACGGTGTAGTCTTCCTCTGGGGGGTACATCACGCCGATGGGGGTGCGCCACCTGGGTGTGTGTGTGTTGTGTGTGTGTGTGTTGTGTGTGTGTGTGTGTGTGTGTGTGTGTGTGTTGGTGGTGGGGGCTGCATTGGCAGGGGGCCTTGTGGACAGGAGACAGCTCGACAGGGTGCATCTCCCCCACTTTTTGCGCCACACGGCCCCTTGCGTCCCAACCAACACTTTGCCCCCCCCAAACGAGAGAGCGCACCTCTTGGGGATGAAGAAGAGGAGGTCCCGCTCGTTCTCGCCCTCGCGCTCGTAGGCCTGCACAAACATCAGCACCAGCAGCGACACGAGGGGCGACACCAGCGAGTCCAGCCCCGTCCAGTCGCGCATCGGCTCCTGCGCGCACGTGTCCTTCTCGGGGTCCCAAACGCCGGCCGAGTCGGCCGCCGAGGCGGGCTTGATCTCCATGAACGAGGGCAGCCCGGCGAGCGCCTTGCCGTAGTGCAGGCCGTAGCTGCCGAACGCGATGAGGGTGCCGTCCTTTGGCAGGGCGAACTCGAGGATGACGCGGGTGATGCCGCCCACGATGCAGGACAGCAGGCCCGCGTTGGGGGTGGTGTGGGGCAGGTACACGGCGGCCATCAGCGGGACGAAGCACGAGGCAAACACGACGTCAAACGCAACCACCAGCAGGTAGCCTTTTGGGTGGATGGGAGGGGGTTCTTCTTGTCAGCCGAGGTTTTCAAAACCCAAACACAGTTTGTCTGGGGTTTGGGTGCGCCGTGAATGCAGGCGGTGCGCGGTGAAAGCAAGCCAGCAAAGCGCGATGTTCCCCCAGCGCACAGGCTGCAACCACAGGGAGATGTGTTAGGCGCCCAAGACGGGAAGAAGCCCACAAGCGCACCAGGGTTGTAGGCAAACGCGGCGACCAGGCAGGCGATGGCACACATGGGGATGACAAAGGCGCGGGCCACGAGCAGCAGGCTGTCGTCGCTGGTGCCAAACTTGGGGACCTTGCGCCAAATGTTATGGGCCTTTGGGGGGGAGGGAGGGGTGGCGGGATCGAGGTTGGGGGAAGCGTGCGTGTTGCGAGGGTTTGGTTGCGTAGAGGCCGGGGCTCAGCACGGGGCACAGCGGCGGCTTCAGTGCCACAGCAGCCGCGCCGGCAAAAACGCAGTCAAAACACAGCAAAGTTGGAAATGGGCGCGAGGCGCGTGCGATGGCCCAAAGCTCTACGGCGGCGGCGGCGGCGGCGGCGGCGGCGGCGGCGGCGCGCACCATGACGGTTGATGTGGCGAGGATGGCGCCGGTGGCGGTGGACATCGAGGCGGCCATGATCGCTACCATCACCCTGCGGCGGTTGGGGGAGGGGAGAGGAGCGTCGGGGCGCGGCCGCGAATGTGGGTGGGAAGAGCTCTGGCGGCTGAAGGAGCGGGCCCCAGGCCATGGCGCGGGGAGTGAACAGGGGGGGGGGGAGCTCTGCGCCTCACCATGCGCCCAGCACGCGTTGGAACTTGGAGTAGAGGAACATGAAGAATGCGGTCTGCTCCGCCGGCTTCCACTCTGCGCAGGACGGCAGCCCCAGCGGCGCTGAGCAGCTGTCGGTGGTGAACTCGGCGATGGCGCTGTCGGGGCCAAAGTGCTTGCGTACGTAGCCGGCCATGAGGACAAAGGGCACGCACAGGACAAGCAGTAGGACGCCGGCAGTGATCTGGGGGGTTTAAGAAGTTGGGGGCGCGTGTCTGCATGTCAGAAATGTGCGTGAAGGTGTGAGAGGTGTGAGAGGAGGCCACCCCAACGCATCGGCCCCGCCAACATACTGGCTTGGTCAACCAGCGGCACTCAGAAAGGGCCTCCAACCCTCTAAAGCCCCCTCCGCCGCACTCACGTTGGCGGCGCGCGCGACGCGGGGGCTCTTGGCGGCCATGGAGCGCTGCTGGAAGTCGAGCGCGCACAGGTTGCCGAGGCCGAGGGTGATGATGGTCGCCCAGTTGAGCAGGATGGCGTTTGGGAACGGCGCGTAGGCGTCCGCGTTGGTCATGGCGCCGGGGAAGATGGCTTTGTCGCCGGCGGGGTATGCAAAGTTGTCGCACGTGGGGTTGCCAAACTTGTCGGGCGCGCAGTCCAGGGGCCCCGCAAAGTCCGGCGTAACCGCGGTGACGTTGCCGCCCAGGTCGAGGGCGAAGCCCATTGACGTGTTGGCAAAGGGGTGGGGGTCGGTGGCGACGGCGTAGATGGCGGCGCAGATGAAGGCCATGAAACCGAGGATGGCCTGGGGGATGTCGGTGAGGGCGATGGAGTAGAGGCCGCCCACCAGCGTGTAGGTCACCATCAGAAGGCCTGCGGGTTTGGGTGGGGTTTGGAGTTTTGGAGGTTTAGGGGGTTGGGGGCTGGGTTGGTGCACGATGGTGGGGCAGGCAAGGAAGGGGCAAGCGGAGGGCGCTGGTCAGGGGGTGATGGTGATCCGAGGCGGAACAGCGAAAAGGGGGCTGGTCCCTGGCTGGCAGGTGCCAATTCCACTCCCCGCCGCCCCAGCCAGCGGAAGAGCGCACCCGCTATGGCGATGCCCTTCCACATCGCCAGGTTGAAGCAGAAGTTGATGATGAGGCTGGTGCCGACCAGGTTGCCCGCGAGGAGGCAGGTGAAAGAGATGATCTCGATGAACGAGACAATCACCTCGCTCAGGTAGCCGTAGCGGCGCATGAAGCTGGGGGGGGGGGGGGAGTGGAGGTGGGGGCGTGGGGTGGGGTGATTGGGGGGGAGGGAAGCGGTCTCAGGGGAGGGCGCAGGGCTGGGAGCTTATTCAACAGAGGCAGGTGGAGTGCTGGGGGTGAGGGCATCACGGCAGGGCTCTGCAGCCAGCATGCATGCGTGCGAACAGCCAAAGGGGCAAGCAAAAGCTGGCCCCGGCTCTCGCGTGCGCTCACATCTCGGGCACGGACAGCACGTGCATGCGGTTGATGGGCCCCGCCAGCGTGAGGCCGTTGATGATGAGGCTGATGCCCAGGCCGATGGGCAGCACGGCGCCGTCCCACCAGCCAAACTTGTAGCCCAGCGTGACGGCGCCGAGGGTGGCGTTGGAGTCGAGGCCCTGGGCCAGCAGCGCGATGGTGGCGATCCAAAACGGCAGGCTGCGCTTGCACACCAGGAACGCCTGGGGGGGGCGGGGGCGGGGGCGGGGGAGGCCGAGGAAGGGAGCTTGTGGGTGAATGCGGCGGCGACGGTTTGTTCCGGCGCGAAGCGAAGGGGCAGGGAGTGTGAGGGAGGCGGCCGAGCTGGCGACCCCGCCGCATCGCAGTTTCCGAGGCGTGCAGGCGCGCCCGCGCGCGCCGCCCCAGCCCCGCTTGCCTTGGCGTCGTTCTTCTTGACGGTCATGAGGCCGGCCACGAGGCCGAAGATGATGAAGAAAACCGCCATGACTGTCACCGGCACGCCAAAGTTGAGGGCGACGCCGGCGCTGTCAAACTCCTCGGGGCAGGCCAGCCCGCACACGAATTTCTGCGGGCGGGGCGGTGTTTGAAGGGAGCGAGGAGGGTTGGGGAGCGGGGAATGGGGAGCGGGAAGCAGCGTGAACGCTGCGGTTCTCGGAGCTCCCAGGCCTGTGCACGCATGCCTGGCGACGGCGCTGCCCGCCCGCTGGGCGCGCGCAGCGCGGCGCTGTGGTGCGCTGTTGGCAGCCTTGTTTGTGCCGCAGCCTCACCTGGCAGCAGCCATAGTCGGGGTTGGCCTTGACTTGTGCCACGGTGAACTTGTGGGTGAACAGCCCGGGGCTGATCTCAAAGTTTTCCTCCGTGCAGAAGCGGCCCTTGGCGCGCGCCATGGCTTGGGCTGGGCGGGAGGGGGGGGGGCAGGTGCAGGTGAGGGCCGTGTTGACTGAGCCGGGTGGGGGGCAGCGCGGGCCAGTGCCCAAACAGGCACGGCCAGGGCCTCAGAAACCTGCAGACAGCAGTTTGCAGCTTTTCTGGCAAGGCGGCGTGCAGCAGGCCCCGCTATTGGGGTCCCGTGAGCCACAGCATTGGGCACCGGGCGCCCAAAGCCGCCGAGTGTGAACACAGCACCTGGGCGGCGGCGCACCTGTTGCGAGCGCTCAGCCGTGCGCTGTCCTGGTCCAAGGCACAATGGGGCTCCTGTGGGCAAGGGGTGGCGGCAGCCGTGCGCGTCGGATGGCCGCCCGGGCCCACGTGCGCCCACCTGCGGCGCTGCACGCCACCCGGCGCGCGCACCCCAGGGGACCGGAAAACCCCCCCAGGCCGGCGCAGCCGCGTCCTCAATTCCAACCTGGATGGTCGAGCAGGGGCGGGGGGAATGGGACGGGTCGAGCGAGGAGAGCGTGCTGGCTTTTGGCGCCCACGTGAAAAATGCGCGGTGCCGTTCCTTCGGCGGCGCGAGTTAAGCGGTTTAGAGTATTCCGAGCGTCAACGTGTTTCTCTCGTGCCGCAGAAACCGCGCATTGGGTCGGGTTTGAACGATAACGCAATCGACGAGGCGGGTGAGAACGGGTCACCCGTGCCTCTTCCCGCGGCCCCAAATGGCTCCGCGCCGCTGCCTCCCGCCACACTTCCGCCTGCGCGCTTTTCCCCTCGCGCTCGCGCCCTTCCTGCCCACTCGACCGTCGATCCGCGCCGCCGTCGTCGCCGCCGCCGCTGCTGCCAGCCCTCCACCACCCAAGACAAGATGGCCGCCACCATGATGCGGGCCCGCACCATGCCCACCACAAACTGCCGTTTGGGTGGGTTCTGCGCGGGGGGCGGGGCGGAGGCGGGGCCCTGCCGGCCCCGGCTGCGTGCACCGCGCCGCGCCGGCTCACATGGCGCCACATGCGCTGCTTTTGGCCCCCTCCAGACGCAAGCCTCCCACCGGCCCTCACACCTTCCTGCCCCCTTCCCTCCCCCCCCCAAACCGCCCGCAGCCGCCCCCCGCCTCGCCGCGCCCAAGGCCGCCCGCTCCGCGCCCCGCCGCCCCACCCTGGCCGCCCGCGCCGCGTCCGCGCCCGCCGCGTCTGCCCCCGTGGACACCGCCAAGACGCCCAAGGCCCAGGGCTTCACCATGCCCGGCGAGTTTGAGAAGCACGCGGGCTGCTGGATGGGCTGGCCCTACGACAAGTACCTCTGGAGGGGGGACGCACTGCCCGCCAAGAAGCAGTACGCCGCCGTCGCCAAGGTGGGGGGGCTCATCGACCGGGGGGGATTAGGGTTTGCTTTGGAGGGTTGGGCTGGGGGGAGCTTTGGGCTGGTGCCGCCGCCCTCTCTCTTCAGCAGCATTGCCGCAAACCCAGCGCGCGCCCGCGGCCTCCCTGCGGCCTGCACACAACCCCAATCAGCCCCGCAGCTCAACAGCCCCGCCCCCTGCCCCCTCCCCTCGCTCCCTCTCGCCCCCCCCCAGACCATCTCCCAGTTTGAGCCCGTGACCATGTGGGCCGACCCCTCAGTGGTTGAGGAGGCCAAGCAGTACCTGGCCGACGCCCCCAACGTCACCGTCACCGCCATGCCCATCAACGACGGCTGGCTGCGCGACTGGGGGCCCACCTGCGTGGCCCGCACCAACCCCGAGACCGGCAAGCGCGAGGTGGCGGGTGTCCACTGGGACTACGACTGCTACGGCGCACCGGGCAAGATCAGGGGTGAGCCGCGCGGAAGGGGGAGGGCCTTTGCGGGGGGGTCGTGCTTTGGGCCTTGACGCCGCGCGGCGCGCCTGCGGCTTGAGCGCGAGCGCGCGCCTGCCTCTGGGCTGGTCTGCCTGACGGCCCTTTTCTGAACCCCGCGCCCCCGCTGCCCCCGGCCTCACACCCCCTCGCTGCCCCAACCCCTCCCCCCTTCACCGCTCCCAGACGGCCGCCCCGCCATGATGCCCAACTGGGACAAGGACTACGCCGCCGGCCGCGCCATCCTGGAGCACTACGGCCTGCCCGTCTTTGAGTGCCCCCTGCACCTGGAGGGCGGCTCCATCCACAGCGACGGCCAGGGGTGAGCGGCGCGCTGGCTTGGGGAGGGGGCGTTATTTGGGGTTGCCCACCAGGTGTGGCGGCAAGGTGCCTGCTGCTGCGTTTGGACACGCGCCCACTGCTGCCGCCTTGACCCTGCTGCGATTTCCGCCCCCTCCCCCTGACACCTCCTCCCTCACCCCCAAACCCCCAAACCCCCTCCCCCCCCCCCAGCACCCTGATGGTGACCGAGGAGTGCCTGCTGGACCCCAGCCGCAACCCCCACCTGGGCAAGGAGGGCATTGAGAAGCTGGTCAAGGACTTCCTGGGCATCGACAAGGTGATCTGGCTGTGGAAGGGCATGGCCGGCGACACCGAGGTGGTCAACGGCCACGTGGACAACATGGCCTGCTTCATCCGCCCCGGCGTGGTGGCCATCAGCTGGACCGAGGACAAGTTTGACCCCCAGTACGAGTGCAGCAGCCGCAACGTGGAGATCCTCGAGTCCACCACGGACGCGCGCGGCCGCAAGATCGAGGTCATCAAGGTGCCCTGCCCGCCGCCCATGTTCCGCACCCACCACGAGGCAGACACCATCGACCCCGAGCACATCACCAAGGGGTACGTGCCGCGCCTCGCCAACGCGCGCCTGCCGGGCAGCTACATCAACCACTACTGCGCCAACGGCGGCGCCGTGGTGCCGCAGTTTGGCTACCCCACCGACCAGCAGGCCATCGACGTGCTGCAGAAGGCCTACGGCCCGGGGTACAAGGTGGTGGGCGTGCCCGGCGGCACGCGCGAGGTGCTGCTCAACGCCGGCAACGTGCACTGCATCACGCAGCAGCACGTGCTGGCGGGGGATGTTTGAAGGGGTGTGAAGCACACACGAGCTCCCGATCGAGCGCCGGCCCGCAGCCGCACTTGCAGCACTGCCTTTGTCCCATCCGTCTCTGCAGCACGCACGCGCCCCCTTTACTCCCCTCCGCCCCCCCCGTTACGCGTAAACTTTACCTCCCCATCCTGTGTTATCATATTTGGTTTCGCGGCTGACATGTTGACCCGCTGAGATTGACCCGCTGAGCGCACGGCCCCTCCACTGCATGCCGAGGGCAACACCTTGTCGCACGCGCCCCCCAACGCGCTGTGTGGTGTAACCAATCCTTAAGCCGTGGCCCTATGGGCGCGTTTGAAGCAAAGATAGGGGTCTTGGTGCGTGAGTGGTGCGGGGGCTGTTGGCGTTTGATGCTCTGCGCGCGTTGGGGCCCAGCCTGCAGTACAGATTGTTGGGCCAGCCTACAGCCCAGCGAGCTCGGGGCGCAGCCGTATAAAGTGTGGGAGGTGCTGTGCCGAATGGATCAAGGGCTGCTGAGCACGCGTGGTTGACGAAGCGGCCCACGTGCGGCCCATGTGCTGCGGGCGGCTGCACAGTGTGGGAGGTGCCGCGGGTGCCGCCGGTGCCGCCCCAAAGCACCCCGCCCTGGCCGTGCGTGCGCGTGATCCTTGCAGCAATGGCGACGCCTAGCGACGACCTGCTGTGGCAGGCCGCGCGGGACTTCTTCGGCAACGAGCAGGGAGCCAGCGCGGGAACAGGGCCCGGCAGCGAAGCCCTGGGCGGCGTGGAAGCTGCTTTCAATGCGGCAGCCCAGCAGCAGCAATTCACAGCGCACCAGCTCGCGGCGGCGCACCACCACCCCCAGCTCGTCGCCGCAGC